>JAESVK010001105.1:217608-230162 GCA_017140935.1 Hamamelis virginiana
TTCATATATATATATATATATATATATATATATATATATATATATATATATATATATATATATATATATATATATATATATATATATAATTGAATTTACCTGTCCTCGACCCACAGCACAGACTTCCTGAGTAGTACAAATGGACCCAGACCCCATCCCAACTCTCAATCCATCAACGCCAGCCTGAATCAAATTATGTGCTTGGTACGCTGTCACCACATTCCCACCAATCACGTCCAATTCAGGGTATGTCCTCTTTACATACTTAATCATCTCAATCTGATAACTTGAGTTCCCCTGCGAACTATCCAACACCACCACATTCGCCCCTGCCTTCACCACATGCTCCAATCTCTCCTTATCCTGCTCCCTCGTCCCTATTGCTGCCCCCACCATGAACTCTCCATCTGCTCCCACCGACGGCAAACTCAATTTTGGTAAACCCCTTATCCTCTCCACATCCCCTGCCGTCACCAAATCCACCACCTCTCCATTATTCACCGTCGCCACATAATCGCGCTTCTCTGCTGCTAAAAAACCAGCAACTTTCTCAAAATCAAAAGTCGCCGGCACAGAGACTGGTGAATTTATCATATAATTACTAATACTTGCTTCTTTATCCAACAAATTCACCCAATCAGATTTTGCTACGTAACCTAATAACTTCGAACTCGCTCTCCCTGACTCAGTGACTAAAACGCACGGCGACGAAGCAAACTCATCGATCGAAGATATTGAATCGGACGGCGATTTGAAGATTGGATCGGATACGAAGGGGAGGCGTCGGGACTTGGCGGATCGGATGTGTGAAGCTTGAACGGACGGTGGAGAATTGGAGTGGATGATGCCGATGCCGCCAAGAGAGGCCATGGCGACGGCCATGGATGATTCGGTGACGGTGTCCATCGGAGATGCTACGCAGGGGATCGAGAGGGGGATGTTGCGGCTGAGTTTGGTGCCGAGTTGGACTGCGTCGGTAGGGAAGTCAATGTAGTGTGGGAGAAATATCACGTCATCGTAGGTGTATGAGTAGCCTTGGTTGAATAGCCTCTCCGCCGTGAAGCCATCGTCGATCACCGGATTATCAAGGTCCATCGTACCGCCGCCGGTAGTAGCAATGAGAGAGAGAGAGAGAGAGAGGCTAGGGTTTGGTAAGACACAACAAACAATCAAATATGGAGGGAAAAATCCAAATCTGGATAAAGAGTTGCGCGGTGCATGGTAATTGAGTGTAGCATTCTTATCATAGCCCTATATTATGTGCGAGGCCTAGAGAATAATCTTGTTTTAATCCTATGCATGGTCGAAGTTTGACATTCTCTCCATCGTCAATATCAGACCAAAACGATCCACCAACTTTAACCCGAATGTATTATCCCATTTTGATTTTATTTTTTTATTTTTTTTGTCAGACAACAATGTGTCCAAGTTGTCAGAGCCCGACCCGAGGCTACTACACCATGGTCAGGGGTGGAGCCCCGGAGGCAAGTGCCCCCACTCAATTTTTGAAAAAAATGAATTTTTATATATATTTGGTAGAAAATGTAAGAGTGCCCCCTCTTCAAATTTTATTTTCATCCCTTTAAGTTCTTATTTTATAAATTTTAGCCACCAAATTTATAATTGTACTACTTCAAATAGTCATTAAATCATTTGTCATTCCGTTTGAGGTCTAAACTTAAAATTTAGCCTTAATTAGTGGTTTTAAAAGAATATTTATCATTCTATCGGTCTCTAATTTAATATCCAATTTGTAGAAAGTGTAATCAATTTATTTTAAATTATGTAATTAAAATTGGAGTTTAAGTACCTGCAAGGTTGCAATAAAACTAAATTTATGAAATTTAATAAATTGGCTATGTTCAAAGAGGAGAATAATATATAATGTCAAATCTAAAACGCATGTCAATTCTAAATTCATATATATATATATAATGATCAAGTAAGGGCCGGTCCTCAATTTTATGGTAAGGTACACTCACCATTAGAATAGATATTTTGAAAAACTGACTGTTGGATTGGATAATCTTCTTATTTATATCGTGTCTGCAAAAAATCACAGTGATCCAAAATTCAATTTTTTAAATACAGACGGTTAAACAATTGTTACAACATCCAACGGTAAATACTGTTACAATGAAAATGAACTATATTTTGAAAACCAATGATCGGAACACCGTGATTTTTGGCAAACATGACATACATGAGATTATTATCTAATCCAACGGTCGGTTTTTCAAAATACATATCCCAAGTGAGAAAATAGTGAATGGACCTTACCATAAGATAATGACCGGTCCTTAATGGATCGTTTCTGTATATATATATATATTATTTATTTTTGCCTCTGGAAGCGCTGCCCCCGAACCGCCACACATTTGTTAATAAATCAAAATAATGCCTCGTCTGAAGCAAATTTCTGGCTCTGCCCTAGTCGATGGTGGTATAACTTCTTCTTCTTTTTTTTAATCAAGAGGAAAGGGTTGTGGTTGTATAACGCCCCAACTAATAGTTCTAAATGATGGTTAGTGAAGAGAATTTGCCTAGTTTTAAATCCATAATGTCTGATTTTATAGCTCATCTCTTTATCGCTAAACCAACTCTCATTGGTTGATTTTATTTATTTATTTATGGTTAAATTTATATAAGTGAAATCAAATATGATCATATGAATTGTATCTTTAATTGTGTGTCCAAAATAAATTTATAAATTTTTTTTAAAAAAATAAAAATAAAAATAAACTCCCATTGAAGGTGGAGTCCGAATCATAAATTATTAACTGTAGTTCAGCTTTAGAATTTCAATTAAAAAAAAAAAAACCCACATTACTCTAGGGATATAACATATTGAATTGATGTTACCATTTTTTATTTTTTGGTTACATGGCTCAAAGTTTGAATCAAATAAACTAATTAGACACATGATGTAAAGAATAAGAAGATGAGTCATAAAGCGAATTGTAAGTGTGGGTGATATTGATAAAATAATGTCTTATATAGTTTAATATTGGGAAGTTAAGATAAGCTCTGTGTTTTAAAAAGAATGGTCAGTCCAAAAATATTAAGGTAATGCCAACCCCACACAGACTACTAGGGAAGTGCACTCTAACATGGACCACTAACTCCAAGGTACCTCTTTAAATCATTTAAAAAACAATTATACTCCCTTTTACATAGGACGAGACTCGTGTAAGACCATTTCCAATTATTTATTCAAATTTTTACTTAAATTGAGTAAAAATTTGAATAAAAAGCTCCATTTAACAAGAAGTTTTCCAATCATTTACTCAAATTTTTACTCAAACATAGCCAAACATACCCAAATATGTTATTATTTGGACAACCAAATACAATTATTTATTTCCCTTCCCAAATCTGCTATTACCTCGCTATAGCTTCTGCAGGGGAGAAAGAGAGCTAGATTCGCCGGAGAAGAAGGAGAGCATTGCCGGGGAGAGAAAGGGTTTCGCTGGGAAGATATAGCTAGGGACTAGTTCACCGGGAAGACGCAAGGTAGCCATGGCTGTGGGATGAGGACCTCTGAGAGGGAGAAGAAAGGTACCAACGGTCATATTTTTTCTTACTCAAATATTTGGGTTAGAACTCAATATAGGTTTAAGTTTGAGTAAAACTCAAATTTGGTATAGGTTTGAATTAGGGTTGGAGAATGTTTTTTTACTTTTTTTACCCAAATTGAAATTTGAAAAAGAATTTAGATTGGGATTGGAGATGCTCTAACCTAACTTATTCGTAATATGAGATGATGGTAAATTTAGTACTGGGTCCGTCAATTATTTTTAATTATACTCTCTCATGTCACATCAATACAAACCATTCATGCCTTTTAATAACACTAAATAACATTACAAATAAGATATAGTACTAAAGAACCCGATTACAGAATTCTCAGCATTTTTTTTTTTTTTAAATAAACATTTTCATTGCCATTGATTTCAATCACCCTCTCTAGTCCAATATTATTGTTTTATATATGTGTTCACAAACACTGCAAATGCAGTTTATACATCCCATGTAGAGAGAGAGAGGTGGATCATTTCATGTACAGAAGAAGAATTTCAATATACCAATCTCTAATCCTCTAAGCCCCTAAAAACCTAAATCCATTTTGAGACCCACCTAATAAATTTTATATTTAATTACAAAATTTAAATTTAATTCATCACAACAAAAAGGAAAAACTCTATGGCAGATAGCCAGTCTTGGCATGATCCATTTTCATCTTGGAACCATTATTTTTTTATTTTTTTATTTTTTATTTTTTTTTATTATTTTTTTTTTTTATGCCAGTGGAGATCCCAGGTTGTCTTTATAGTATTTTTACTCAAAATTAAAAAAAAAAAAAAAAATTCTCTCTCTTTTTTTTTTTTTGTTCTTTTCTTAACCAAACTTGCTACCCCAAACCCATATATTGTCTGCCAGTCTCCAATACTCAATAATAAATGAAATGGCACCCATCATAGCCTGTGGATATAGACAGAAAAGAAAAGAGATTAGTACAATACAATAGATGTGATAAGAAAATACATGTAAAGCAAAATATTGAGATAATATAGTGTAATAACTTATATATATATATATATATATAATTCATTTACTAGTAGTCATTCTTCGTGTTTTAATCATACATGCGTGATTAACGTCTGAAATTTATATCCTGAATAAAATTTGGTTAAGCGATCATTTTCATGTGCATATATACTAAAATTTGAATTCCATCAATTGTGGTTATAGCTACCATTATTCTTTCTAATATTGTATCATGGATTAATTTTTAACTTGAAATGCCCTTAATTCATTTAATTGCAATATTTCTACTATGGTCCTGTCCTGCATATGTGCCCTAGTTGATGGTTCAGGGCTTAAATGTGTCTCTGTAAAATGGGGGCCCAATAAGCGGTTTGATTTGGACTGTTCATTAATAACATCTTCATAATTAAAACACCACAGGTCCATAGTATCATATTTCAAGTGATAGGGGAACTCACTTGGATCAACAGTGACTAGCATGGCTGTGCCGCCGAACTCGCAGGTTCCTCCAGCCACCTTAGTCCTTTGCCAGTAACTATTGAAAGCGTAGGAAGCGTGCGCAAACAAGGTGTCAGGCTTGTAGCACGACCCATTGGGCAGAATCGATGAACAATCTGCTCCGGACCCACAAGCATAGTTCATAGCTTCTTCGATAATGGGATCAGGCACCGATGGCTTGGCGACGCACCAAAGGGCCAAGTTTGGGCTTTTGTGTGGAGGAGGTGGTCCGGTTGGTGGAGGGTAGACAACCGGCGGTTGAAATACTGGTGGGCTTGGTTCGAACCCACCACTGGGAGTTGGAACGTAAGAAGGTGGGCTGAGAACAAAACTCGGTGGGCTGGGCTCGTAAGAAGGTGGGCCTGGAACATAAATAGATGGGCTAGGAACTGTTTCTGGGGGGCCCGGAATGCTACTAGGTGGGCTAGGAACAGTTTCTGGTGGATTTGGGTTAGGTGAAGACTCTGGTGGACTAGGAATAGGAAATGTTTCTGGGGGGCCCGGAATGCTACTAGGTGGGCTAGGAACAGTCTCCGGTGGATTTGGGTTAGGTGAAAACTCCGGTGGGCTTGGAGGTGGGCTTTCTATAGGTAAAAGTGGTGGATATGGGGTAGTCGAAGACTCCGGTGGGATTGGAATCGTACCAGTTGGGCTTGGAGGTGGGCTTTGGATGGGTAAAAGTGGTGGAAAATAAAATGGTGGTGATGGGGTGAATCCTATGGGAGTTGGAATGGTTGTTGAAGGGGTTTGTGGGGTAGTGGGTGGATAAAGACAAAATGGAGGGGTGTTTTCCGGCAACGGAATCGGAGCTAGGGAATCGAAAGGTGGCAATGAGAACGGCGAATTCACGCCATAGGGTTCGGAGTTTGATGACTCCAATGGAGAATTGGGATCAAAGTGTTTAAATACTTTCAATTTCTTCATTTGTTTGATGATTGAACTTCTTGGATGTGTTGAACTTTTGAGTAGTTGCATTGATCTTCTTGCATCTAGTAGACAAAAAATACAAAATAATTATCAACTTATCTCTCTGTCATATTCAAAAATCTAATATGATGATAACAGAAAATCTTGCTTTTGCATCTCCCAATTATAAGCCATTAGGTCTGCAAAAACTGCATGGCATGAAGAGAGATTTTGATAATTAGAAGCTACTTTATAATAACTTATAAATTGACTTGAATCTTGCAAAATTCAAAGAGTACATGTACTCTTTGAAAATATTAAAAGTATCATGCAATTTTTAAGAGTTGATTGAGAAATAAGAAAATCTGGCCAACTGAAGATGAGTCTCACTAATATCAATTTAATCACACTTTAGTCAGTTCTATTTTTCTGTAAATTCATTCATACTTATAGATATTGAAAATAAAGCATAAACCAAAATTTTTAAAGTGGCAGCAAACAGAGATTTTGTTTTCCAAAATATTTAAAACAAAAAATGGTATAAATTAAGGAATCTAGCTTCTTCTTTTTTCTTTTTTGCGGGAAGATATACATCAGTAGAGTTAGTTGTTAGTTCTTAATGAAGAGAGGGCTAACAAATAAGCCAAGAACTTCATATATGAAAAAATGAAACCCGGAACCTCGTCCTGGGAAGGGAGAGACATGAATCACCGGGACAAAGCTCGTGTTCAAGGAATCTAGCTATTAACAAGTAACAAAAATGCTTCGAGGTAAAAGGCTTACCACAATGAGTACTGAAGGAAATAGCTGCAATAGATATGTGGAGAAGCAAAATGCAAATTCTCATGCAATCTCTGCTTGTTTCCATGACTTCTAAGCAAGTAAAAAGCTACAATTAATACCCAACACTTGGAAGAAGCAAAGGCTCTTCTGCACCACCACCACACCACTCAAAGACCAGAAGCCAGCTGCATGATGGGCTTATATAGAGACAGAGAGGCAAGCAGCCCCAGACAGCTCTAGAGCGCCCAAAAAGAGATCAAATTAAAGGGGAAATGGAGGCAACTTGGTTTGCCATAAAGATGATTCTTTAGCAGCCCACTTTATACTGTCACATTGGTATTTATGTGCGAGTGAAGAAAGATAAAAGGAAATAAAGGTGTGAGGGATTGTGTATTTTAGAGGAAGTTGTGTACTGCCTTGAGTATATTTTTTCCCCCACTCTTTCTTCTTATTTTTAGGGGGGTGTTGGCATATATGCTTGCTTGACATTGGAAAAAATGAAAAAGTGGAGTTTTTTTGCTCTTTTGTTTTGCTTGCTTTCTACTCAAAGCAGTCTCTCTCTCTCTCTCCCCCCTTCTCTCTCTAGATGTATATATATACATAAATATATAATATGAATGCAATCGAAATAGTAATATTGAGAATGGGTACAGCCAGATTCCTAAGCTTGTTACAGACTCGACCATTTCCATGCAACCCAAAATAATTATGAACTAAGTTGTCCAAATCAGGTAAGAAATTGATCGAGTGAGTAAATGATTGAAGAATGAGATTGATGGGGAAGGACTTGAATATATGCTTCATACAAAGGATATATTTGTTGTGCTAAGCTTGTCCTAGACCACAACAAGATTCCCATTCTTATTGATATATTTAGGATAGCATGGATAACTTCTTATGGCCATGTTTAATTTTTATTTTATTTTATTATTGGTTACCAACTTACCAATTTTGCATTCGATTTCATAAAAAACATTAATCTATCTAATTCATTTTATAAGGAAAAGTGAATTTGAAATTTGAATGTTGGCCTCCAATTTCAGGTTCGAACACATGGAGGTGCATCGATACCTATTTATTAATATTAAGAAGGATTTATGAAGATTTAAAAAAAAAAAAAAAAAGATAATGCGCTCTATTGAATTATAGAAATGACATGGAAAAAAGAAGATAATGTCTGATTCACTCATGTTGATTTAAGATGTCGTTGACTGTTATATAAAAAAAGAAATATTTATTGGCCGGAATGGCATGATCAAAATATTATTATTTTTTCCATAACGTGACGAGACAAGTGAGAGAGAAAGATGCACAAGACCATGAATGGTGCTATGCATCCCACCATGTGACATGCGAGTCTCAATTTTGTGTTCAAAGGGACTGTTTGACAAACTTAAAAATCTGGCCAGTTGAGATACGTCTGTCTGGTTTTTATTCAATACTGTTTGATAAGTGTATTTTTTCTGTAAATCAATTCAACCCTGTCCAGAAAATAACGCATAATTAAATACAGTTTTTTTCAAACTAGCTGGAAGCTGATTTACATAAAAATCATATAACAGAAAGAGACCAGAATTGACCAGAACCAATTTTCAAAGTTTCCAAACAAGCCTTAAAGCTCAAGTGGCACGCTAACATAGCAGTCAAGGTCAATCTATTAGTGCCACAATAGCTCATTAGAACAAAAAAAATCCAAACAAAAAACGAAAAGGAGTATAATTTTTGTTCCCAATTAACCATCCTCTCTACTTTTAGGCCACAAACAAAAAGATTTTGCTCCTTTTTTCTTCTTTTTTTTTTTTTTTTTTTTCAAATAAGATGATGTAATTTTTATAATATTGTGCCATATGGATCAGTGTAGGATTTTTGTATATTTTTTTAAAATATTATTTTTTCCCAAATAAGAGGTAGAAATCTTGTTGGCCATCAGTCAACATAGGTTAGGATTCACCTAGTAAGGTGCATGTAATTCTTCTTAGACCACAAGTCTTTTATCTGGTAAGAACCGATTGGCAAATATTGATGTGCCAACATTTTGTTGGACCGTATCTTATGCAAATGATATTTTCCCAGGACAACTTCAATCATGGCTAGTCATTTTCCCTAGACAAGACATTCAAATAGCATGGGAAGGATTATACACTCCAATCATGTTAATGAGTACGCTCTCTCCTCTAGTCTTAATAAATTTGTCCCAATTTGCACAATAAGCAAAATGCCTATTATTTTCAATGTTTTAAAATCCAGACCGTTCATCGAATCGGACAAGTGACTGGATTAAGGGTCAATCGATTCAACTATCGAGTCAATCGAGTTGAACCGTGATGTTATCACGACATCATAAATACATTTTTATTTATTTTTTAAAGCAAAAGCTACAAAATAGATTTAAAATATATATATATATTTTTAAATGTTTGTGCAATCAATTCATATATTAGAAGGTTTACGTAATCATCAAAATAAAAAATTGATGACTACTCTTGATTAATCATTATTATAATTTTTTTTAAATGCAAGATAAGAATATTGTAATATTAAATTAGGTGCTTAGGATTTCTTTTTGCTATTTGGGATTTTTTTAGACTAATTTTCCCTTTTTAGCCTTCCTAACTTTAAGAGATTTTTAAAAAATTTGGGCTATTTTAGTCATTTTTGCATTTTTTTTATTTTTTATTTACCAAAACTCGGCCAGTTCTCATAACCCACCAATAAAACCGTAAACCCGCCGGTTCAATTGTTGGATTGATCGATTTAGTAAATAGGCCGATTTTTAGTAGGATTGTGTTTTAGAGGGTTGAACCACCCGGTGAGGCACCCAGTTCCTGGTTTAACTGGTTGAACTGATCGGTCCGGTCCGAATTTTACAACACTGATTATTTTACCTCATCAAGAGTAGTTTTTTTAAATTTGGACAGGCAAACTCTTGTGATTGGAGATGCCATTGGTCTCCTTGAAATCTTTTTGGAAAATGCTACTTCATCCACCTTTTTCATCGGCTTTTTTTCACCCACCTTACATGGACCAATGAACTTTATGATTTTCAAAAAATAAAAATATTGCATTTATTAATGTGAACCATACATTAAATGCCAACTAAGGTGGGTAAAATAGCATTACTTTCTGGGCATTATATATATATATGTATATATATACACACACACACCAGCGCAAACCCGCGTAATGGGCAGGACTTATCAATAATGTTTAATACAATAAATTATAATTGTATAAAATAAATATTTTGATTAAATAATTTTGATCTTTTGATCTTAATTATATTTATAGGTTATAATATATATTTTAATAAATAATAATGATTAAAACTGTTAAATAGATTGGAGAAAATTAATTTGAATGTATTATTCAAAAACTAAAAATTTTAAAATTGGATAAAAAAAATAAAAAGTAAATTAAAATGAAATATAATTAAGAAGAGAGAGAGAGAGAGAAATAGATGAGATCCACAATAAATAAAAAGGTAAAAAAAAATTAAGGAAAATGATACTCCAATGACCTTATTAGTTGGCATTTGAAGTGTAGTTAATTTTTTATTTTTTATTCAATATCATAAAAACCATTGGTCCATGTGAGATAATTGGAAAAATATGGTAAAATAACATTACTCAAAAATTAATTATAAAAAAAGAAAGGAAACTTAAGTGAAACACACTTCAATAAGGAACATTGAAAGTTTAAATTTCATTTAATTAATTGGACCAATGATTTAATGTCATATCATTTTAAAGTGGAACCAAAACCAATAAAAATAAAGGAAGGGAGAGAATTAAGGAAAGAATGAGCGAATGAATTTTAAAACCGCGACACCAGCGTACTGTTCTTTGTATAATACTTCGTAGTAAGATATATATATATATTTTTTAGTAATGATCTAATGTTGATACTGACTTAGATCTAAGTTAGCTAAGCATAACTTTCATTCATGAGATGAACCAACGGCCATAAGTCTAAGCCGACCTATATCTAGAACATTTATATATATATATATATATATATATATATATATATATTTTTTTCCATATATATATTTTTTGTTTTAGGCATTATATTTGCCTAAAACCCTAATTGCAGGGGTTGTAGGAGAAAAAAGTAAAAAACCATCGCAGTGGAGAGTTGGACTTGAAGACTCGAAACTGAAGGTGCCTACACATTTTGTGGCTTCGTCACCATGAACGCAATTAGGGTTTTAGCATGCTGCCAGTGGACCAGCACTGCGATAATCTGGTAAGATCCCAACCCCAACAAAACTCTAATTTACAATCCAGAACTTGAGCTCTATCTGTGACCTATAAATCAATGGTTCATCGCAGATTATTGTGCCCTAGAAATCTCTACATATTTACCAAAAACCGTAGCTTTATATCTTCATGCCACACCTTCAATCACTTCTTCTATATACAAGAACCTAATTCACTTACAAATGCAGTCAATAGTTCTTGCACAACCCCAAATTCTGTCGGATTCCCTAATTTTATAAAAAACCTTAATTTTGACATAAACCCCAGTTTTGTGAATTCAATTTCATCGGGAATTAAGGGTTTTGTCAGAAACCCTAATTTTGTCAGAAATTTCTGTTCCGGGAAGAACAGTGATAATGGGTCAAGTGAGTGGACTGAAGATATAGACTACTTAGATGAATCGGGTAGTGTTATTTTCACCGGTAAGGGTATACGAGCTGTTGAGCCAGGGCTCGATGACCATGTGATGGTGGGTGGGTTGAAGAAGCCATTCTCGAGTGCCTCGGCAGTTGCAAAGATTGTTGAGGTTGTGAAGAGATGGAAATGGGGCCCAGAATTGGAAACCCAATTGGACAAACTCCAATTTTTACCAAACATGATTCACATAACTCAGGCCTTGAAGGTTATTGGCGATGGCGATGCTTCATTGAGTTTGTTTAGGTGGGCAAAGAGGCAGTCTTGGTATTCGCCTAATGATGACTGTTATATGTTACTGTTTGATCGATTGAATGAGAGTAGAGATTTTGATGGGATTCAGTCATTGTTTGATGAGATGATTAGGGATTCGGGAAATGATGGGATTTCCTCATTTAGTGCGTATAATCGGGTGATTCAGTATTTGGCTAGAGCTGAGAAATTGGAGGTGTCGTTTTGTTGCTTCAAAAAGATTCAAGATTCGGGTTGTAAAATTGATACCCAGGCGTATAACTCTCTTATAACATTGTTTTTGAATAAGGGTTTGCCTTATAAGGCATTTGAGATATACGAGAGCATGGAAATGGCTGGATGTTCGTTGGATGGACCAACCTATGAGATGATGATACCAAGCTTGGCGAAATCAGGCCGCCTCGATGCAGCTTTCAAGCTCTTCCAGGAGATGAAAGAGAAGAATCTTCGGCCTAGCTTTATCATCTTTGCATCACTTGTTGATTCGATGGGGAAAGCTGGGAGGTTGGACACGTCAATGAAGGTCTACATGGAAATGCAGGGTTTCGGGCTCAGGCCATCCGCTACCACGTATGTTTCTTTAATTGAGTCATTTGTTAAGGCTGGGAAGTTAGATACTGGTCGTAGACTTTGGGATGAGATGAAGAAAGCAGGGTTCAGGCCAAACTATGGGCTGTACACAATGATTGTTGAGTCCCATGCAAAATCAGGAAAGCTTGAGATTGCTATGTCTGTGTTTTCAGATATGGAGAAGGCTGGATTTCTACCTACCCCATCTACTTACTCTTGTCTCTTGGAAATGCATGCTGCCTCTGGACAAGTAGATTCTGCCATGAAGTTGTATAATTCCATGACCAATGCAGGTTTGAGACCAGGCTTAAGCACTTACACTTC
>JAESVK010001106.1:0-25396 GCA_017140935.1 Hamamelis virginiana
AGTAAAGGAAATTAAAGCCCCAAGTCAAGCTACACTTGGCAATACCCCCTAGTGATATGCTCAAGCATTTCCTCATGATAAAATGAGTTCCAGTTTATAAATGCAAGCTGATAATTTTATTTCAATACTAAGATTTAAATAATACAAAGATTAACCAGTGAAAATAATATATTAAAACAACATACACGCAAATGCAGAAACCCGTAATGACACGAACAGGCACACATGATGAGTTCATGCATATGCATGAATGCATACATACGTATAGGAGTGAAATGTAAACATAGTTATTGTTGTGCGCGTGCACACAAAAATACACATGCTTGTAATAAATCTAGTTTGTTGATGTGAAAAGATAAAATTAGCTAGATAATAAAAAATAAATAAAATTAAAAAAAAAAAAAAAAAGTCTACAGGAGACAAAACCAAAGTTGCCAGAGTGATGGAATCATATGTCAAAATTCCTCACATATAAGAATGTCAGAAAAAGGTACCAAGAAAAACTAACCTCAAACTCAGATCTTTCCTGCCTCAACATCTCTTCAATATCAGAGAATGCTCTTAAGGAACCATGAAGGCTCAGAGTTGAGCCTGCAAATTGAGATCCCAACTTCTGCAAAGAGTTTGCAACCTCCGTAAATAGTAATATGCCTTTCATGTACACCTTGAAGACATTGAAAGGAAACATCATTTCCAATTGAAGATAAGGAAAGAATAAAATATATAAATGACACTTCAAACATTGACCAAAGAAACATAAAACTATTGAAGCATCATCAGTAATCAACAAAGCAGGCATACTTGGAAGAAAGACATACATTCTCAGTTTCTTTATAGAGCCACTCTTGTCTAATCGAATTGTTGAACACTAGCCTCTGAGGTGGCATAGACACTGTATAAGTTGCAACTGGGGAGTAACTGAACATTGAAACCATGGGACCTAATCTGGAAAGCACATTAAGATACCATGGATTGTAAGGACTACAAAAATGATAAGGTGTAGTAGTTTGCAGAGTTATAATAACACAAGGAATGGATATCCAAGCACCCAAATAGTGCATTAATATCCAACATTCCAGCACCAAAGTGCACCCTGGCACCATATTAAACCCCAAACCCAATGCTGTTTTAACCATTTATCCCTCTCTTTCTCTACACACGCAGATATATATGTATAAATGTGTGTGTGTGTGTGTGTGTGTGTCCAAACACCAGAATGGTACATAATAGCCAACAGTCCTCTAAAATTAAATGACATGATGCAATTTATCTCTATGCAAGCACCGGAATAGTGCTTTTATATTCAACAGTCCTCTAATATTAAATAACATGGTGAATCCTAGCATCAATATGCATTCATGCATCCTGGCACCAGGTTGAACCCTAAGCCCAATGCTGGTTTAACCATCTCATACCAAATAATCACAAACTCATCCTAATCCATTTTAGTGCATACAACATGTTATTCTAATCATATGGGGAATAGATTTCCTCTTCTAGAATGAGAAGAACCCAATCTTTGAACTGGAATCAGGTTCTCGTTTGCCAAATAGACCCAAGGTACAAAAAACTACCATTAAATGACAACTGGTATTAATTGGTTATTATCCATACCCAAAGAAGTGAAGAAAGTCCCTTTCAAGAGAATGCCCGCAGCTGGATAGCCTACTAGATGAAGAGTGGTGTGAAAAACTGAGCTCCAAAAACTTCCCAAATGACAGACCACGGGCAGCAGTGGAAATCAAAACTCTTTTTGTAGATTTTGAGATTCCATTCCTAGGTTTACATTTACCACAGCGACTCCACATCCAAAGTTTTCCTTCTGCTTCCCCAGGCAAACGGTTTTCCCCAGGAAGACGTTTAACTTGTATTGTAAGTTGCTTATTATGATGTGCGTAGTAGTAAAAATGAGCTTCTGGCAGTTCACCACATGTGGTGCATGGGCACCTCTGCATAATGCAACAGTGTCAATCAATGCCAATTTCAAGTTAACATGACATAATTTTAAACAGTTTAAATCACCAATCATATTTTGCCATGTTATGAAACTGAATGGCATATAAGTCATCGGTCATTGCACTAAAAAGTAGAAACCTCATTTTCAATGAAATGACTAAAGCAATCTCAAGCATAACATAGTGAAACATTATTTACTTCTATCAGCGTAAAAAGTAAAAACTATGCAACCCAGGTCAACTTAATTCATCTTAAAGCACATACTGAGTGAGCAACAGCTATAAGAATTTAAAATATCCTAATAAATGGAGTTGTGAGAAACCTGATTGAGTATATTATCCCGCAAAAACTTTCCAAGGGGAACATCAAAGTTCCGGTAGAACTTGATGTGAGATAAATGTCTTTGCTCACAAATGGTCCCCCTTGAAGCATTCCGGCTAGACATTAAAACCAAAATACTCTGAGAATCTAACACTGTGCTGATGTCATCATTACTTTGCATTTGGTCCTCATTGTTGCCACCAAATTTTTTCCTCTCCAGAGGGGCATCATAGCAAACTGATGAAGAATGTGATTGTTCACAATCCAGGGACTTCTCTTCATTGGAACTACCTTTTGCTTCCATATCACAATTGTGGTCAAAGGCCTCCACAGATGTCAATACTGGAACAGCTGTTGTGATCTGACTATTGGTTTCCCTTTCATTGAAGCTAGAGTATGAGCGCAGGGATGAGTCAGTAGAAGAAACAAGAGGAAATCTGTCCCCTATAACTTTCTTCAGAGAGGCCGAAAGAGATGAAATTCCTGAAAGAATGGCTGGATTGTATGGCTCATAAGACAATGTGGAATTGCATTCTAATCCCAAGTTTAAATTGGGGGATCCACCTTCATGAAATCCATTGGAAATGGGAACATCAATTATTGTACATGATGGAGAAGCTTTGGCAGTAGACTCCTCATGAAAATAAATATGGGAATTACCAGATCCAATAAATGGGGTCTGTTGATCAGTTGGCAATCCATTTGCCACTCCACTCAAAGGAATAGTGGAGATCATTGCTTTCTGATCCACAAGAAAGGAAGTCTCAAGGATTAAATGATATGCCATGACAACCGCACACTGCACCACACATTTAATCCTCTTCAATTCATCGCTGTGAGTTCCCTTTAATAAAATCTGCATCATCAAAATCATAAAAATAATTTGTCTAATAAGTCAATTAAGCGCTTCAAGACAAGAATTTGTAATATTATCCAATGAGAACCTTTGTTTTTTGTGTGTGGGAGGGGGGGTGTGGGGGGAGGGGGTGGATGAGATGAGAGCACTCTCTTTTATGTAGTCCTAGGAGCATTGTGAATGAATGATGTCTGGGGTGGAGCTAGAAGAGTTGGTCATAGAATATTGGATCCCAAACAGACACTGACCTTAGATATTTGGGGCCTCTTCCCTTGGATTCATAATTCAGAAAATGGGGAGATGGATTTCCTGAAGAAAAGAGGGTCTATACCACATTTGAACACTTTAATCCCCCTTGAGGCATTTTTTGTTAGCTCTAGTGCTTTGATTGTACATTTTAGTACTTGTTGATTTCTTCTTGGCTTGTATAGTACTACTTGCCCTAATCTTTTGATCTTTTACTAGGTATTTCTAAAAATAATAATAATTATAATTATAATAATAATAATAATTTTTTCTTAAAAATAAAAATAATGATAATAAATAATAAATAAATGCACACTGACATTGTGTACTGTTTGTAATTTGTACATTTTCCTATCTGGTTATGCTATGTAATGATGATTTCTTTTTCTTTTTCTTTTTTTTTTTTTTTTTTTGAGGCACAAGAAAAAGATTTATGGCTACCTTTTGATTCTCTTCAGTTTGCTCCAATCTTGCCACATAAATCTTTGTATTTCTTTATCCAATGTGCTATGACATTCAATTTTTAGATTTAGACATTCTGTTGATATACAGATGACATTTCCTTCACGCAGTTTTTAAAAGGTTACGACTCAATATTGCAAAATTTTGTTCCTTGCAGAACGTTAATCAAAGCCATAAAACGTGGCATGACAAGGTTTTTTCATTTAACATGTCCTCAGAAGAGGCACACCTTTGATCTTCTAACTCCTCAACCACAACTATAATTCATGGACTTCAACAATAAAATCTACCTTTAAAGGATTAAAAACCCACATTAAATAAAAAGATTATTCAGCAGGGAAAAAAACTCACATGAAATAAAATAGACATGAAAAAAATACTAACCGTACAACCTAGACGTGTGGGACAGCCCTCGAGGAACATCAAGGTCTTACTTGGCTTCTTCCCACCTTCACCAACAGCAGCATATTCCTCTACAAATTTTTCAAAATGAAGGTAGTCACAGTGTCTCAGCTTTTGGTTCATCAAGGTGTCAGAAGATATGATCGGCGAACCAGTACAACGAGCAACTCTCTCTAGGCGATGGAGCTTCATGTCAAAGACTAGTGTCATTCCTTTTGCAAGAATAGACTCTTGTACATCACGAGAAACAGTTTTCTCCACTAAAACCACATTTGGATGACACTTTTCTATCATATCGATGACAGACTTAAAATAATCCTTCTCCTGTTTGTGATAAATGATTAGAACAGATAGTAGTATAGTTTCCTGAGACGAAGAACAAGGGCGATCCGACATGTTACCTGCTCCATAGAATTAAATGACGACAACCCACTTGAAGAGTGACCAAGCATGCCCCGGATCAGCAACAATCTAGGGTTCTTGTACTTGGTAGGCATGTGCTTGTGAGCAGCATGCTTTTTAAAGACCAGACCTTTGATTACTTGACTGCAAAATCAAGAATTAATTTAAGTATCCGAAACAAGGCATTCTCCTACACCAGATAACTGACATTTAGGTCACGTTTTAGCACAGGATTAAAATGCATTAAATGTGTTTCTCACACAAAATGAAAATTATGATATGATAAATGCTGGTTGATGCATTTGTGTGTGTGCATGAGTTTTTTTTTTTCTGTTTTTTTTTTAAAAAAAGGAGTTTCAGCATGAGTTTTATTAACACATTTTACAAAAGATTTTCTTAAGACAATGCATTAGAAAAGCAAGCAGCCAAAACCCCATTAAACATCTAAGAAAGGTAGAAGAGACTAGCCTCCTAGCTTTAGAAACTAGAATTGATGTCCAAGAAACATTTAGTAGAAGTGTGTGTGTGTGAGTATATATATATATATATACATTGAAAAGAAAAAAGAAACCACCACCACCACATACACTGGTTTGATATGCTCACCTTTGGTTGCGAGAACCAGTTGCAATGCATTTCACCTTCACATAGCCATCCGGATCCATTGCTTTACCCTCTATAGCATCGGGCTTCACAAATGAAGCAGCTTCCCATGACAAAGAAGTAACTATATCCACCCAACTTTCACCATCTTCCGCTGAAGAGGCAACGCCAACGGATTTAAGGAGTTGATTTACAAGGATCTTGAACTTCCCATTAATCACTTCTTCCATTGCCTTCTGTTTTTCGGCCTTAAACCTGTAACTCCCTCTGCCTTCTTCCTTGAAGCTACTCAAGGAACTTGGCTTACCCCATTTTGTGCCATCCCCACACTCATCATCATCATCATCATCATTAGCCACACTACCCTCCATGTCATCTTCTGAGTCTTCTGCTTCTGGGGGTTCCCAAATTTTGGCATCCATTGCATAATTAAACATCTCAGTTTTTTCATTAAAGGATCTGCTAGTGCTTGCAACACCATTTTCTCTCGCCTCTTGACCATCACTAGTTCCTCTAGTTTCTATATCTCTCTCTGAGTACCTGTTACTTCCATTAATGCTTTCCATAAAATTGTTTTCCATCATTGTATTTGACCTATCCATCCTATTTACAGGAGTAGCTAAGCTCAGGTTATGCAATTGTCCATCTAGCCTATTATTGGGATCCTCTTGACCACTGAAGGGAGCACTTTCCTCTTGATTTCCCCTAACAAAAACCAAAAAAGGGGGAAAATTAAGCCAGGAACCCAAAAGGAAAATACTCTAGCTACATTATTCAAGAATGGGGGTGCATACCTGCCATATAAGTTCACATCAACTGAAAACTCACCTGAAATGGTAGTAGATAAAAGAAAGTGTTAGACTACGATAGTATTCATGTGCATACTACAGTTAGACTATGGTGGCATCGTGGCACTCGTATGCATACCATGGTCTAAACTGTTAATCCAGTGTAATATATATCAAAAGAATAACAAAAAAATAAATAAAAGAGAAAAAGAGGGAATTTTACTGCAGCTTGAGACAAAGCTATCACTGCTTTTCAATGAAATTGTTGGACTAATAAACGGCGTTGTAGAAGGACTCAAACTATTCCCCTTTATAGATTCTTGCTCTTGCTTCCCACCACAAAATTTACAGGACCATATGAGGTCTCCACCATCTAATTGTAAGGAATTCTCTTTCTCCTGAGTTTGGTTGCAATCATTTGACTTTGTCAATTCGGCGCCACAAAAATGACACATTTTATGCATCTGATCCCAAAAGAGCACCAGCAACTAGTTTATTCTGAATGAGGTCGAACTTTGATCACCTAATTGATCAAGCAAAATGATAAATCACTTGCAAACCCCCCAAAAAAAAAAAAAATCCTCTGTCCTAATTATATAATATTGATAAGTATCACCAAAAATCTTGAAAAACAGAATCATTCAATTTGTTGAAAATCCAATTCATAATTAAGAAATCACACGATGAAAAAACAAAATCCACACATATAGAACACTTCCAAGACTTCAAAATCAACAACAAAATCCTTAAAATAGAACATAAATAAATTCTTGTGCATGAAGATAATCAATTCAGTTTACTTTAGAGAAAAAAAAATCCTTTCAGATTATACAATAGTTCAAAGGATCCATAACTCCCAAACAATAATCATTGACTACGCAAAACCCATTTCATAATTAAGAAAACCCAACCGAAATCATCCACTTCATTGAAAATTCATTTAATAATTAAAAAATCTCACACTGAATGAACCAAACTCTCAAATACAACACACTTCCAAGACACTAAATCAATACCAGAAACATCACGATTACAATATCCCATGATCTGATGAGGATTAACTGAGACTGTAAGAATTAAAAACAAAAACTTTCAGACCGCCCAAAAAATGGGATATAAAAATATAGAACATTCATAGACTAACATTCATAGACTAGCTTCTCCGAAGACCCAATTTATACTGCCAATTTCCCATACAATAAAAAGAAAGAACCCAT
Organism: Hamamelis virginiana; assembly: GCA_017140935.1. NCBI lineage: Eukaryota > Viridiplantae > Streptophyta > Magnoliopsida > Saxifragales > Hamamelidaceae > Hamamelis > Hamamelis virginiana. The sequence continues at coordinate 7,254 of JAESVK010001106.1, forward strand.
ACTCTAGTCCAGAACCAAATCAAACACTCAAGTTCCAGAATCAAGATCAGTTCTTGATTTTGAAAAACCAAGATGCTAAACTAAAGTTTCAAATTTAAAAAAATATATATAAATTCAAAACCGAGATCCTAAACGAAACGTCTAAATTTGAAATACATACATACAAACACACATACATACATATACACATTGAAAAACACAGAGAAAGAACTACCCATCCACCCTTTCAATCCCTACAATTCATGTTAGAATCCAAACAAGAAGAGAGAGAGAGAGAGAGATTACCCAAATCTTAAATCAACACTACTACCGAGAAAAACAGAACCAGACACCCCCTGAACTGAATCAATCACAAAGTGTCACAAAAAAGAAAAAGAAAAAAACCCCAAAACTTTGATGCAAAAGCAAAGACACCGACATGAGTAAAAGAAACCCATAAGACCACAAAGATTTTATAGCTAATTGTTGATCTGAAAAATCGGATAAAATCTTCAACAAATATTTACATTCATTTTCCAAAATTGAAATTAAATATAGCTCGATAACCAGACCAAGATTTTACAAAAAAAAATTACCATTTATAGCTTTAAAATATATATATATATATATAGAAAGAAACTAAAACTTACTGTTGAAGCAATCCACATAACAAAGATATAAGGTGACCTCTCTCCAAATCAATGTCAAGCTTCATAAGCACTGTAAAAGCAACCACCATGAGATTTTTCTCTCTAGAGTGTTTCTCTCTCAAGAAAGAAAAGAATAAAGAAACTGTTAACGAAAGAAGTGTGGACACAATTTCAAAGACCAAAGAATAGTTAGACAGAGAACAAAGAATGAAGGAGGGAGAAAAACGAAGAAGGAAGAAAGAGTGTGTTCAAGTGGTTCCCACAGAGTCTTTGGTGGTAAATACAACATTCCCATTACTAAAATCCATACGTATATATATATATATATACATGAAATGGGCGTAGATTCATGTATTTTTTTAATATTTTTTAATGTATTTGTACGCTAGATTTCCGGGTATTGATGTATTGTCTAGATACGCATGGATATACGTGTAATAAATGGAATATATGATGTCATATAATGGGGTTTGGCACTTTTGCCCCTATAGTTTCTTAAATTTATGATTTTTAATTTTAATTTTGACTATACAATTTCACTTGCCCCCTTAAAATATTGTCAAATTTATATTTTTCTCTTTTTATTTGTAATTTATACAGTTGAGGGTTGAATCTTAACATTCTAATTATGGAATTAATATGAATAATCTAAATTCAAATCCCAGTATGAAATATGGCTCCAAATTTTGAATTAAACTCAATTGGATTTTAAATAATTGTATTCAACTTCTGATCCAATAATATGGAAAAGTATATATAGAAACTATTGAGAGTCAAAACTGAGACATTCGTTTCGCGTGGCATGATTCTCTACTAACTAATCCAATAAATTCATGTTTATTATTTTATTTCTAAGTTGATAACATGATTTACTTTATAATAAATTACATAAAATACTTTTGAAGTTTATGTCTAATTTTACTATAGTATCTCATATTTTAAAATGTAACAAAATATTCCTTAAACTATTGAAATGTCCCATAAATAGAAAAATGTGATATTTCTTTCTCCGAGTTTGAAGGCATGTAATTTCTTCATTTTAAAATCAAATCAAATAATTTAAATTGTTACAGAAAGTTCGTGCATCCTACTTTTGCATAAGTAGAGTGATATATAATACCTCCAATAAAAAATTTAGAGAAAAATATGCCTAAAGTAGGATGATAGCCTTATTTGTCAAATTTCTATAATATTTTAATTTAGGAAATATTTTCAAACATTTTAAAATAAATGGTACTAAAGTGAAATCTGAACTAAATCGCGAAATTTCACAAGAGTTTTGTATAATTTATCCAGTTGATGGAATTGACATATTGTCCTTGTAAACTATTATATGCAATTCTATTACAGGGAATAAAGAATATTTTTTTAATTGAATTAAACTTAGTCCAATCAAATTAATGTCTGTCTAATGAATTAGCTTTGACTTTTAATCAATAGATTAGATCATCTTCATAATCAAATCAATGGTTAGATTTGCTCAATTCTGTAAAAGGCCAAAAAAGGAAAAACAAAATGTATCAAAATTGATTATGCAACTGGACGAGTCTTGATTGAAGCTTCTGTCACTGTCAAAACTCATAAAGTATCAAAATTGTCAACAAATAAGACCCCCTAAATTTTGGTAAAATAAATATCTAAAAATTATGGAAAACTCATTTAATTTATCAGAGTATAAGCCGAGTTGATGTGAAACAGGCAGTGTTAAAACTTAATTTGATTTTTTCGATTTCTAAGGTGAAAAATTGGGGAAGTTGCAGCTTCTTATCACATAATTTTATTATAAAAAATGATATAATATCAGATACTTTAATCTGAAATTAAAAAACATCCTGATATATTATGCATTGAGTGATAAAGTCTCTTTTTATTTGTAATTTTGTTTTTCTTTTAGATTTGAGATGTTAATCTTAACATTCTAATTATGGAATTAATATGAATAATCTAAATTCAAATCTCAATAAAAATAAATTTAGAGAATCTTAGGATTCTAATTATGGAATTAATATGAATAATCTAAATTCAAATCTCAGTAGAAACAAATTTTGAATTAAACTCAATTGGATTTTAAATAATTGTATTCAACTTCTAATCCAATAATATGGAAAAGTATATATAGAAACTATTGAGAGTCAAAACTGAGACATTCGCTTCACCATGCATGATTCTCAACCAACTAATCCAATAAATTCATGTTTATTATTTTATTTCTAAGTTGATAACATAATTTACTTTATACTACTCCCTCTGTCCTATAAAGATAGGTATTATTTCCTTTTTTAGCTGTCCTAAAATGATAATCCATTTTGAAAGGTCAAATTATATTTATTTTAACTTTCCCATATTTTATTCCAAGAATGCCTTGACATGATACCAAATACAATTGTAGAAAAAGGGTAGTTTTGGAAATAAAAGGTAAAAAGGATCACAAATCGATTTATTAATGAGTTTTCTTAATACGCGTGTTTTTTGGAAGATACTTATTTTTATGCGAGAAAAGAAGTAATAAATTACATAAAATACTTTTGAAGTTTTTGTCTAATTTTACTTTAGTATCTCATATTTTAAAATGCTTCAAAATAATCCTTAAACTATTGAAATGTTACTTTTGCAACCCTTCCATAAATAGAAAAATGTGATTTTTTTTTTTCTCCAATTAAGTTTGAAGGTGTGTAATTACTTCATTTTAAAATCAAATTGAATAATTTAAATTATTCCAGAAAATTCATACGTCCTACTTTTGCATAAGTAGAGTGGTATAGAATACTTCCATAAAAAATTTAGAGAAAAATAAGCCTAAAGTAGGATGATCACCTTATTTGCCAAATTTCTATAATATTTTAAATTAGGAATTATTTTCAAATATTTTAAAATAAATAGTACTAAAGTGAAATCTCAACTAAATCTCAAATTTTAGAAGAGTTTTCTATAATTTATCCATTATATTATTTGATGAAACCGACATATTGTCCTTGTAAACTATTATATGCAATTCTATTAGAGGGAATTGAATAAAGAAAAATAAAAATTTTAAATGAATTGTATCTGTCTGCAAGGTCCAATCAAATTAATGTCTATCTAATGAATTAGCTTTGACTTTAAATCAATCTTCATATTCAAGTCTTAATACCGAATTTAGGATCATGGTTAGATTTGCTCAATTCTGTAAAAGGCCAAGAAAAAAAAAAAAAACAAACAAAATGTATCAAAATTGATTATGCAACTGGATGATTCTTGATTGAACCTTCTGCCACTGTCAAAAATCATAAAGTATCAAAATTGTCAACTAATAAGACCCGATAAATTTTGGTAAAATAAATAAATAAATAAATAATTGTGGGAAACTCATTTAATTTATCATAGTATAAGCCGAGTTGATGGGATTATACTAATAAGACCCGAGCCGAGACTGGTTATTTTTAAATTTTTCGGGGCACAGGACCGGAATGAAATTAAAAAAATTTATCCCGCTGGGATACAAGGCGGGGACGGGTTTACAATGCTCCGCCCCGCCTTGCCTATTTATCCCCTCCCCGCGGGAATTTCTCATCCCCATTTATATAAATGTTATATAAATGATTGGATATTTATTTTTAACTCAATAATTCATTTTTGTATTACCGGATTTGCCCTCATGACTAATAGAATAGAAATTTTTTATTTTCCATATTTATTGCACATATTAAGCATTAATAGACTTTTAAAATTATCTCTCTCTCAGCACCTCCCCCCTTTCATTCCCCCTTGCCGTCTCCCTCCCATCCCTCTCTCCCCTCCCCACCCCACCCCAAGACTTGGGAGCCAATGAAAAGCATGGGGACTCACTGTAGGATGAATGCAAACATTGTACTTTACTTTTTGAATTGGGATTAAGAATCCACTGCCCAAGGAAAGGAAGAGGTTGCTTTTTAGTCTTTCAAATTTCGTATTGATTTTTTTTAGTCTATACATGGATGGCTTTCATTTTAGAAGGCTTTCAATTTGAGTTCATTTTTAAAATTTTTTGAAAGGTGTTTTTTTTTTTTTTTTTTTTGGTACTTCTCCATATAAAAATAATATAAAATTTTGTCGAGTTCATCTCCTTTTTGTATATGTTTTGTGCAAAAATATTGGCTCATATAATATAAAACTCATGAGTTCTAAAAAATTGACGAACTCATCAATTTGTCTAAGAACTCATCAATGCTTTTTGTTTGATTCTGACTTTGTTTAAAAAAATAAACTCGTTAGGTTTTTTTTTTTTTTTTTAGCTTTGCTATATTTTTTGTTTTAAAAAATGAATGCTCAATGGAAAATGATTATATTATATTTATTTTTATAACTCATCAATTTTTTGTGTAATGATGGTAGAAAAAAGTGATGAAGTTATTTTTATTTTTACATCTCATAATTTTTTTTTTCCTGTGTGTGTATGGATAATGAAAAAAAAAAAAAAACTTATGAGGTTATCATTTGGAAGAGAGTGATTTTTCATTTTTGTGTATGCATTTTTTATTGTGAAATAAAAACTGATGAGATTATCATATTCTAATTTTCATATTTGTGTTATTTGATTTTTTTTTCTCATTTTGTTGAATTTTTTTTTTCATGATTTTGATTTTGTATTTAAGTGATAGTCAACTTTATTTATTTTGTTGGATTTGATTTTATATTTAAATCAAAATTCCTTGATTTTAATCAAAAATAAAAAAATATATATATTACTTGCCTAAGGTCAAGGATTTTGAATGGAAATTGACTATCTGAGGGCATTTTTGTCCTCCAATATTTATTAGGACTTTTTTGTATGAATCTTTTTTAGCAGGATTTTTTTAGTATAAATCTTTGTAACTGAGGACTTATGGCTAAAGAACACAATTCAAATTAAGATTTCAAGAATCTCCATTCATTATACTTGGACCAATTTAACTTTTCTTTCTCTCTTCATAACTATTTTTTTCTTCTTTTTTATTTAAATTTTGAATTCCACCAAAATTTTCTCTCTCAATAACTTCTCCTAGCTCTCTCATTTTGATTATTTTATTCTATTTTTTATTTAAAAAAATTGTTCCATTTTTTTTTTTTTTCCTTTCTTTGTGGTTTTTTGTTTTTTTTGAATGATACGTCCCACTTGATTTTCTTTCACATGTCTTATATTTTTAATCATTCTCATATATCAAAATACATACTCTACCCCATAACTTTAAAAGAGATCGAACAATCAAAATCATCTAATCCAAATTAATTTTTTATATAAATATAATTTATTAAATGAGACCTTATTGATAAGCCGTGCAATCATGGGTCTTCTCTAGTTTTATTATATATCATGCAGTACCTCCAGTGTGGTACTCTGTTTGCATTTTCCTCTTTCATTCTTTTCTCTCATTATTCTCTCATCTCTTTCTTTCTTATTGATTCTAACTCCACTTTAAAATGATGCGGCACTATTACATTGATCCAAATAATAAATTGAAAATTTTCAGAATTCTTTATTTATTACAGACGTAGGTCCCATCTAGCTTTTCTTTGTCTCAATCACTACATAATTAATTTATTCATTCTATATTTAGATTATGGACCTTTAACTTTTCTCTCTCCCATTTTAACTATTTTTTTCTATTTGTATTTAGAAAAAATTGGTTCCATTTGACTTACTATTTTCTATGTCATATTTTAAATTTTTTATTTTTGGAATAATACCTCCAACTTGATTTTATTCTCTCTCTTTAACATTTTTAATCATTCTTATGTATTAAAATGTATACTCTAATCCTACAAATTTAATTGAGATCAAACGATCAAGATCATCTAATTAAAATAATTATTTTATAAAATTATAACTGAAGATCAAACAATCAAGATCATCTAATCAAAATAATTATTTTATATAATGATAATTTATTAAATAAGACTTTATTGATAAGTCCTGTGCATCGCACTGGTTTACACTACTATCTTATTATATATAATACAGTAAGTTTGACTTGGAAATCTAATAATATTTCTCTCCTTCATTCTTTTCTTTCATCCATTCTCTCATCTCCTTCATTTTTATTGGTTCTAGCCCCATTTTAAAATGATGTAGCACTATAACATTAGTCTAACTAATTAATTGAAATTATTAAAGATTTTCAAGAATCTCTATTTATTATACAAGTGGATTCCACTTAAATTTTTTTTTTCTCTTTGTAATTAATTTTTTTATATAAATTGTGGGTCCCACCAAAGTTATTTTATCTCATCTTAATTATTTTTTTTTTCTTTAAAAATTTGGATCCACTTGGCTTTCCTTTCAATATGTATTTTTATTTTTTATTATTTTTTAATAATACAACCTACTTGAATTTCTCCCATCTCTTTAACATTTTTAAGTTTTCTCAAAGAAAAGCTTAAGTTTCTGTTTGGATCCCGAAAAAAATTAAGCAAAGAAGGGGGAAAAAAATATTGAATTTGTTTTAAAATATTTATTTTAAAAGCATTGTTATTATTATTTTTCTTTTACCTCAACGTTTTCAAGTTGCAAATAGTGTAAAAGATTGTCAAAATATTCAAGTTCTAACAAAAGATTTTTAATTTACCTCAACTCTTGGTGTGTGTATGTTTTTTTTTTTTTAAGTGAAACCATATGCGAGAATTGTGGGGTATTAAAAAAAAAAGAGTTAAAAGTTCTGGCCATAGAAAAATATGGCAGAAGATGAGGGGTACCAATTCAAAAGTAAAAAATTTCCAAAATACTCGGTGCTTGGACACCTCGTTCAATGTGCCTAGCCGGTTTTTGTCTGCTTACAAAAACAGAGAAAAGTCAATTAATTATCCAAAAAAAAAACAGAGAAAAGGGGTAGTTACGACTTACGAGGTATATATTATTATAATTATATTTAATTTATAGAGTAATGATTATAAGTTATATCGATAAGAAGAACCGTTTATCCTATAGGATGCATATTTTAGAAATTTAATCATAGGATTAAATATTATATTTATGGATATGGTACACACAGAAATAGGGCCGTCCCTGAGATTTGGGAGGCTGTAAGCGAACTCCTAAATTGGGCCCTATTAGTTATTGACAAATAAAAAATAAAAAATTGCATGTAATATATTAAACTACGTACTATTCTTTTAATTTGCTTTGCTAGTAAAAAATCTCAAACTCAAAACAATTAAGAACAATAATAAATTTATACAAACATACATAGCACATAAAACTCTAAAATAAAAGTCCTAAATAAAAAATCTCAAATAATAACAATTATTAAATTCATGCTACCATATATAACAAGTATATAGCCCTAAAATTAAAACCCTAAATCAAAAATTTCAATCTCACCACAAATTATAATAAATAGATTTATACTACAATACAAAGATCTTGCCTAGAAGTCCTAAATCAAAAGTCTAAATAAAAAATTTCACTCACAAAATAATTAATAACAATAATAATAAATTAATAAAAAATGGCAAAAACTTAAAAATACATGTATGGTGTTATGGGGCCTTTGATGCTCAAGGAGAGAGAGAGTGAAAGACTGAAAGTGAGGACCGTGAGGGACCAACCATTTTGCACCAAGATAGAGAGAGGCGAGAGAGCAAGAGAGTGAGAGGTTCGACGTGGAACTAGAAAGTCAGAAAATGGTTTTAATTTTCGAAATAAACTCTTCCATGTGGGGAAGGGTAAAGTGAAGACAAAAAAATAAAGGGGTCCACATATTTTTTTAGTGAGAAAGGAGACAAAGGGCCCACAATTATTTTTTTTTTCTAATTCAAAAGAGGCCCAATCACAATTTTCATGGGAAAATAAGGAGTCTTTTTTATTACTACTCTCACCTATACATAGCCAACTTAGGGGGCCTTAATTTTCTGCAAAAAAACTGAGGGCCTAAGCGGTTGGTTCCCTGGCTTATAGCTAGGGCCGGCCCTGCATAAAAAATCACGGTGATCCAATGTTAGAGTTTTAAAATATTATTATGAAAAACTGAAAACTGTCATAATTTTTTTAGTGATATTTTTGAAAAATCGATTATTGGATCACTGTGATTTTTTACAAACATGATATTAATAAAGATAATATTTAATTTAACAGTAAGTATCTAATTCAACAGTCAATTTTATAAAATATAATAATTTATAGTACTTCATATACTTAATCATTACTCCTAATTTATTTATGTAGATATTATAATATTTTTTATATTGTTCAAATATAAGAAAATAAATTCTTTTGAATTCTTTTCTCAGGGCTATTTGACAGCTATTGATAGGATGTCTACTCGAAAAACAAAAAGAGAAAAAATGAAAAAGAAAAAGAAAAAGACAACGACAGGGACGCTCCCATTTTGATGTAGAGCGCGCCTCCCTCGTAAAAGCTAGAATAATCACGTGCATGGGGTACATCTGAAGCCATATATCCCGTTCCAATGATGTGGCCCAGAAAATTTTATTTTTTAAACTAAAATTTTTAAATCAAATAATGTGGAAGAAAGATAAAAAAAATATACAGAAAAAGAGATTGTATCATGCTATCAAATATAATTTGTTTTAAAAAGTTTGATATGAAAGTTTACCAGTGCATTTTTAAAAGTTTGATACATAAAAGTTAATAGGAATAGTGAATTTAGTATTTTTTATTTTTAGATATATTTAAAATCTAAGATAAATATCACATGCAAAAATAACGAGCTTGACATTGTTTTTGTAGTTAGAGAATCAAATTGCTAGCTGACAAAAGGTCAAAAGTTTCACAAATCAAAACTATAAAAGGGTTAATATGTTCAAATTAAAACTATATGGATATAAAATGTAAATCCGTGATAGTTGAAGGGGTTATAGTTTCTCCTAAAAATTTTGCCAACTTTAACTAGCATGTGAGAATTTATTTTAATATATATTTGAGTGAAATTATATGAATAAAATAAATTCAATGTGAAAAAAATGATAACATGGCACATGCATAGAATTATATATGTTAAAAATGGTTTTAAAAACAATGATAGAATTCATGGCAACAACCAAGAAGGATGTGGGTGCCTCATAGCATATGAATTTTTTGACATGATTGGTAAGGATTTTATGCCTACCTTAAAAGCAATATATAAGGGCTATTTTGGAAAAACAAAAGCTTGGCCAAAAAAAAAATAATAATAATGAAAGAAAGAAAACAAAACAAAAGTTCTATTTATAATAACTGGTAACTTTTAATTGTTTAATTATAAAACAAAGATAAGTTTAAGAGAGAATTGGCCAAAGGTCCTCGCTTAAAATATTTTCTAAAATGATCCCCTTTCTCGACCAAAGAAATTATATTTATTAGATATATACAATAAGATTTAATATAGATTTCCAAAAAATGTTTGGAGTGATGAAAGAAATAATTGATTGATGTTTGGATCTAACTTGCAAAAACATTGGGATGGTGTGTTAAATGTTGTCAACTTGCAAAAGCATTGGGATGGAGCAAACTAAAATCCCACTATGTCATAAAGCTTTGCCTCCATCACCATTTTAAGAGTTAAGCTTCTTTTGGAAATATTGTGTGAATTATTATTATTATTTTTACTTTAAGACCCTTTTGGAATAGTTTTGCTTAAATTTTTTTTGGATAATTATCTTTTTAAGTATTTTTTTGAATTACATCCAAACCATATTTTCATATATTATCATTTTTATACTAAAATGATTATGAGGGGTCAATTTTTTACTAACCATCTTATCACTTCTTGCCTCGTATAAAAGTTATGAAAAATACTATAGCACCAGATACTTTAATCCGAAATTAAAAAACACCATGATGTGTCATACTTTGAGTGGTGAGATCTTTCTTCTCAAACTACTTTCTTTTTTTTCATAAACTACTCAAACCACGACATGTCAGGGTGGTTTTTAATTTCGGGTTAAAGTGTCGGGTGATATAGAATTGTTGAAAAGTTATTATCAACCTATCTCTTAAAATTAAGTGGTATTTGTGCTCCATAAATAGATAGAAGCTTAAAAAAAGAAGACAAAATTAATGACGGAGTTCTTACTAAATGTATTTCTTAAAGGTGGCCCATGTCCTAAAAGTCCTGATCAAATCTCTCCATGGAGGATGTACATTAATATATCAAGGTGCAGTGGTGTTGATGAGGAGTTATAAGCAATAGAAATTCAATTTTCCCACTTAATTATAAATTAAAATTTGAAAAATAATGTCCAAATTAAAAGGTTTTATTTTTAAGTCATATTACCCACTCACCACTTGGATGCTGATGTGCTATCTATATATGCAATTTCAACCCTAAGATTTTAGGTCTAATCAACCATATATATACCTGGTCCATTGCTCAATGAAGGCCTATCTTACTATTTGGTAATGTTAGGTTTTCCCCCACCAAATCTTTTTCCTTTCACAGTGAGCATGGAAATAACATTCCTTGGGCGAAAATGATCCAAAGGACCTTGAAAATAAGTCCAAATAATAAGATCATACCTATAGACCAAATTTAAATTCAAATAATAATGATGGGTTGTCTTATATACCCTTCATTATTTTTAGCTAGAATTCCATTATTAATATATTATCTGATATAATTAACGTAGATTTGAAGAATATCTTAACCGATTAGAATATGGAAGTTTATTTGAATTTGAATTGAAATAAAATTTATTTTGGCATTTACCATAATGCATGTTTCATTGTCAAAAGGATTGAATAATTTTCATTTACTTTATGCAAAAAAGCATACTGGAACGAGAAAGAACTTCAGTGATGGAGGAATTGTCTTTGTTAATGGGCATGGACAGGGGCGGATAGAGTAGGGGGGCAGTGGGGGCAAATCCCCCCACTTAAATTTCAAAAATAATTTGAATTAGTTTAAAATTTTGAGAAATTTTAAGAATTTTTAAATTTGCCCCCATTATATTATTTGCAAAACAAGATTAAAGTTACTTGCTTGCATCAACATTTTAAAAAGTTCAGGAATTTATGTTTAATATTGCAAAGTAAAATAATGCTTATTTATTAATGTTAGGTATGTTTGGGAAAAGAGTAGGTTTTTATTAAGTTAATATATATATATATATATATATATATATATATATATATTGCCCCCATACTTACAAAATCATGGCTCCGCCCCTAGGCAAGGTTACTGCTTTTCACAGGAGTCAGTAGGCCGGCCTCCTGTGCATTGGCTCCCTTTCCTTGCAATGAACGAGTTTGTGTTTTGGGATTCCTTCCAGAAGGAGTAGATAACCGACTAACAATCAAAATAGTGATTGTAGAGAAGGTTCAAGTCTCATCCACAAGCGCAAAGGTTTGTTCATTGTCCAAACTTAAAGATTTAGATTCATGGATATCTGTAAAATGAAAATATTTATGTTAAAAAAATTTTAGTCTTAAAAGTTGAACGATATAGTTTTGACTCGATTTACAGAGATACATGTATATATTCAAAGTGACATAATTTATTTCTAAATATTCCTAGTTTAGAAAGTTGAATGGAAATAATCTCACATGCACATGCGGGCATATTTGTGCATGTGATCATAAATTATTTCACATATGTACATGCATATATGTATATACATTTTCTATACAAAATTTAAATATACATGTATTTGTATATTTTTTAAAAAAATTCTTTTTCAAATATATATGTATATATGTTTTTTTTTTTTTCCATTAAAAAAGTTGTTTATTACTAAATGTAGATTTTTTTTTTTCCCGAAAATACATGTGTCTATGTATTTTATTTAAAGTATTTCGATACTAAATGTCAAATGTGTTTTTTTCCAAGATAATTAAACATGTACCTGTGTGTGTATTTTTATTTTTTATTTTTAACTCTTTTCCAGAGCAACATGTATCTTTATGAGAACATAGATAAAATCTTCACTCAAAGATTTTTTAAATATATACATGAAACTTAATTTTAAATTATAGTGGTTAACATATATTCATGTTTTTTTTTTTTTTTTATTTAATTGAAGTTATATATATTTAATTACTTTTTTTCTAAAAAAAGATTTTGCTGTCTGGAAATCTTATATGGATAGCAAAATCAAAATTTAAATTTTCAAAATTGATAAAATGGCGGTGAGATTTTATGAATTTAGATAACTGCCAAATATGGAATAAATCCATATTTGATAATTTTTCAAATTTCAGATTTTTAATTAGGGGCAAAATCGACTTTTAAAATAAATATATGAATCTTTTTTAGGGTGATTCTATTGCCACCCACCCATATTGATAGTGGCACCCACCAATTAATAATTTTTTTTTTAGGGGAATTTGGCTAAAGGTCCTCATTTAGAAGATTTTCATTCCAAAAGTCCTCTCAAAATATTTTTCTTTCCAAAAGTCCTTTTGGCATAAATTAGATAAAATTCCCCTCCTTCCTAACAACCTTCAACACCACCTACACCCCCAACCCTCGGGTTCACTATATCACACCTCGTAGTTCCCTATGTCGGAAACACAAGTCACCACGCCGGAAATGCAGGTTACTACCCCCAACCCTTTGGTTCACTATGTCACATCCCGTAGTTCCCTATGCCAGAAATGCAGGTCACTACGCCGGAAAACGCAGGTCACTACGCCAAAATTTTGAGTTTCTACGTCGAAAACGCAGGTCACTACGCTGGAAAATGCAGGTCACTACATCGAAATTAAAAAAAAAAAAACGAAAAAAGAAAAAAAAAAATCTCTTTCTTTTTCCTCCATTCTCCCATCAACCAAACAAAAAATTAATTTTCCTAAATGAAAATCTATTTATTTTCCTACATTTTTCAAACAATCAAACCAGAAATTAATCCAAAAATCTGCAAAATTTTCACAAAATACAAAACATAGGACACGATTTTTCTTTCGTTTTCTCGGGAACCAAACAGAGAGGTGATTGAAAGCAAGGAAGCTTGTGATTGAAAGCAAGGAAGCTTGACGATTCTCTGGACCCTGACGCTTCCGTTACCAAACATGGATTAATTTCTGCAACAGAAATTTTCCGATTCTTTTTATTTTTAATTAACCAAAACCTGCAACAGATTCCTTAATTTCTACTACTTACAAGTTGAGAGATGTTCCATTCCCAATGGCAGAAGAAGGATGCAAGCTGGAAGGACTTGGACAAGATATTCTTCACTTGGACAGGAGATGCAGCGCGCTTATCGTCGGAAAGATCCCTCTACATGTGTGTGCTATAAAATAAGGAGAAGAACAGAACTAAACTCATTGGACCTTCGCTGGCGATATCATCATCTCCAACGCTGCCGGTAATGTCCCTGAGCTTAGCAATGACAATCTAGATGTGCAATTTCTCGTCCATCTTCTTCGGCTAGGACAACAATAGCAACTTCTATTGTTGGGCATCAAACGGTTTCAAAAGACAGCAATTTCAGACTTATCTCCACCTACAAAATTTCCAAATCCACTATTTGAATCCTAAATCCCACCCATTTTAATCAAAGCTTCAAACTCTAGAATGATCCACAACTATGACGGCAACAAGGAAAAGAAGAAGAGATAAGTGCGATCGTGTGTGAATAGATGCAATTCATGTGTGGAGGGTTATTTTGTCACAAAATAATTAAATTTTAAATAAATAGGACCTTACGCATTAAAATTTATCTAATTGAGACTTTTTCAAAGAAAAAATATTTGGGTGGACTTTAGCCAATAAATACTTTTAAAATAGGACTTTAGGCCAATTATCTCTTCTTTTTTTTTTTTATTACTATTGTGCCGACATGTAAATTTACTATTAAGGGTAATATTAGATAAATAAAATAAATTAGAATAAATCATATTACTTGCTGCACCCACATTCTTCTTTTCATATTCATATTTTTTCTATAAATCCTAATCTCACAACCTTTTATACTTTCGTATAATTTTCTAAAAATTCTAACAAAAAATGTGTTTATTAATCAATGGATAATGAAGTGATCATGTGGGATGATTCCAACAATGAAATTTTTTTTTTTTTTTTTTTAAGTATAATTCACTTTTTTTAAGTTATTTTAATTTCAAGTTTGTGTTTTTGTTCAGTTCTGCGATATTAAACATCAATAAATGTTCAGATAGGGTAATTGAATATATCATTATATTTAGTCACTACAACCGAACACATAAAAATGTTCAGCATGAATTGTTGAATATTACAAAATGTTCAGTCACCCTAAACGAACATATAAAAATATTCAACAGGGGATATTGAACATTACAGAATATTTAGTAAACACAAGTAAAATATCATCCCATGTATGTTCAATAGTCATCATCCGAACATATTAGAATATTTAGTACACTAAGTTAAAAAATATTATGAGTACAAGTCTACAGCACACATTTCTATGTGAAAAAAAAGAAAAAAAAAAAAAGGAAAAGTCAAAAAAAGAAAAGTCCAATATTACA
Organism: Hamamelis virginiana; assembly: GCA_017140935.1. NCBI lineage: Eukaryota > Viridiplantae > Streptophyta > Magnoliopsida > Saxifragales > Hamamelidaceae > Hamamelis > Hamamelis virginiana. Next base: position 22,257 of record JAESVK010001106.1, read on the forward strand.
CATATATAAAGACAACATTGTTTTGTCTCATACCGTATTCTTGGTCTAAAAGTGCAGCTGCTCCATTGTTTGTACAATTGCCATGCTGTCAATGTACAAATACAAGTTCAAATGTGTGTGTCTATATATATATATATATATACAGAAATTCTCTTATGAGGATCACCTTACTTTAAGCTAAAGTAAGCATCTAACGGTAGAGCCACCTGTGATGAAATTTTGGAAAACTGACCGTTGGATTAGATACCCCTATAATGTATGTCATGCCTGCCAAAAATCACAGTGATCCAACGGTTAGTTTATGAGACAACTGACTGCCAAAAAATGATAACATTTTAAAGAACAAAAAAATCATAGTTTTTCACAGTCAGTTTTCTCATAAACTAACCGTTGGATCACTGTGATTTTTGGCAGGCATGACATACATTATAGGGGTATCTAATCCAACGGTCAGTTTTCCAAAATTTCATCACAGGTGGCTCTACTGTTAGATGCTTACTTTAGCTTAAAGTAAGGTGATGCTCATAAGAGAAAACCTCTATATATATATATATATATATATATATATATTTGAAAAAATAAAAAAAAGATGGAATATATAAAAATGAACATATATTATTATACATCAACCGGGTTTTAATAAAATCATTAGCTGTTTAAGCTACATCGTTCTCAGGTTTCTTCATTTTGGATAAAATGGTTTTGATAGGCTTGTCACTTGTTTATATTATTATTCGAAACTTTTTCTAAAATTAAAATTTATAAATTGATGCGCTTCTTTATACTTGAATTTAATGGATAAAATATAAAAAAAATAATTAGAGAGATACGAAGTAATTACTTAATTAAAGTGGGTCCAAGTACCCCTAGACTGATTGCTACTCGATCTAGATTAATCACACTTAATTTCCCTCTTAATCATTTTAGTTCCCAAATTAAATATTTAATTTTTTTCATAACATTCAGTTGCTTTGATTGAACCCAATAATTGATTTTCCAACTGTCCTCTCTAGAATGAAGGATAACAAATTTGTTTCATTTTTGAATTGTTTTGAAATAATTGTCCTGTTAAGTGATTGACACGGAAGCAGAGACACACAGAGAGAGAGAGAGGGTCTTTCGCAAAAATTATTCAAGGCATTAACGTGGCCCATGCATGGCTACGGATGCAGATCTCTCGCCACCTCACCCATACTGGTCAATACCAATGTGTTACAAATGTTTGATTTAAAGATTTATTCGTTTCTTGATTTGCTGAGTGTCTAGTTCTAGAAAATTGTACACTGTCAATGATTTATATTCTTAAGAATTTTAATTTTTGAAAATTAAAATTATTGTCGTTTCGATAGTTATAATTTATTTTTAAAAAAAATTTATTATTTTGAGTATTAAAATAATTTTATTTTGTCAAAATCATAATATTATATATTATTATTATTTTTTATTTCATGTTATTTTAAGAAAAAACATTATATATCTTGTATAAATCTTGATTTTTTTTAATTTTTTTAATTTTTTTTTTTTTTACAAATATGTCCATAAAAGTTTAACAACCATATTTTTTAAGGGGTGTTTATCCATGGGCCCTATTTATATGTTTTGTTTACCCAAAAATCCTGTCATTTTTTTACTTTACCCAAAAATCTTTTTTATTGAAAAACTCATCAGTTTGTTCTTTAATTTTGCAGAAACTGATCATTTTGCAGAAAACCTATGTATAGATGAATTTTTGGGAAGTGCTTGGAAAACTAATGCATAGATTATTTTTTTTGAAAGTGTTTGGACTATTGGGTAAAAAAAAAACTTAAATTTGGACTTTTGGGTAAATTGAAAAGATGATAGGACTGTTGGGTAAAAAAAAACTCAAAATGAGACTTTTGGATAATTTTTTCATTTTTTTTATTTAGTTTAAATTAATCAAGTACTTTTCTAAAACTTATATTTAAAAATTAATATTTTACTAAAAACTGATGTATTTTGTATATAATATTTAATAATCTTACAAAATAGTAAAGTGAGATCGAATTGCCAATTTTCATTTGTAGAGGTGAAAATTGAATGTATGAGATTAATGAGAGTTGAGATATTTGTGTCTCATATATATGTATATATATATATATACTTAATATTACTTATGTTTCATTTACACTATGTTTGGATTGAGAGAATTGGAGAGAAGAGAAGAGAATCTCATTAGAGAAAAGAAGAGAAGAGAAGAGAAAGTTAAATAACTTTTTCTCCACCTTGTTTGGATAGACAGGGGAGAAAGTTTAATAACTCTCTCTCTACTCTGTTTGGATAGCCTTCATAAGAGAAGAGAAGAGAAGAGAAGAGAAGATTTTAAGGTGTAAATTCCAATATTGCCCTTACTTACATAAAAAGAAAATAAAAGTTACAAAATGAATAGAAAGGGCAAAATAGTAAAAATACACCATACTAAAAGCCTTTTTCTTCTCTTCTCTCCATTTCTCTCCAATTTGGAGATAAAGGATTTTGGCCATTTTTCTCTCCCCTTTCTCTCCCCCTCCTCCCCTTGCTCTCCAACTCTCTCAATCCAAACAAGTTGTTAAAGAAATTTAAAATAAAAGGTGACATGAGGGTTTGGTCTGGCTTTCCCGTAATTGAAATCTCAATGTTTTTTTTTTTTTTTTGGGTACAAATTATTGGCTGGATTTCCAAAACAAGGATGTAGATCAACTCAAAATAATGAAATATCAATTATTTTATGGGGTAGTATTGGTTTCCCTGATTATTACTCAGTGGAAAATTCCCTTGTTATTCCGAGAAGAATGAAAAAAAAAAATAATAATAATAAAAAGAAGAAGAGAAATTACAGTTTGACTTCCTAAAATATAACTAATTTATACATTGTATCCATAAGGGTTTAATTGCAACACGTATGTCCTTTTCACTCCTATTGTCAATGTGTTACAATTAAAATCATAGGGATGCAAAATATAAATCGGCCCGGTGATAGTTGAGGGAGGCAAACTGTAATTTTCCCAAAAAAAAAAAATTGTTGCAACTCGTTTGTTTGACACTTATCATTTTGATGGCACATTCCTTTGTATCCTATATAGGGGTAAATATGTGGAATCTATTATATGTTATACTTTAAATAAAATTGAATAAGATGATCT
>JAESVK010001108.1:0-13263 GCA_017140935.1 Hamamelis virginiana
TGAATAAAATTTACATCTTTCTGTAAAAAATTGAATTGAAAAAAAAAAAATGAATTTTACCCTCCAAATTTGAAAGCATACAATTTCTTCACTTCAAAGCCAAATCAAATTATTCAAATTGCATAGCAAATCAAACCACTCAAATTGAAATTCATATGTAAGAGTTATAATCCTTCAAAGTAAATTTATTGAACAATGAAGGTCATTGAACATAAATCCAAGTCTCGGAAAGGCCAAAGATATTTTTTAAAATTCAAGGAAGGTCTTTATAATTCCGCCAAACCGAGGTGGATGTATTTTTCCCTAACAAATAACACTCATATATCAAATGCTGAAAGTTTCCTTGGTAAATTACTAAAACGGCCTCCTATATACAGACACAGAGTACAAAGTTTGGCATTTCAGTAAATCTACACCCAAAACAAATACAACACAAAAAAGACTAGCACTTACCACAACACATGCAAAAGCACGTGCAGGCTCCCCTAGTATTAAAAAAAAAAAAATACATCCATTTTTCTCTACTTCGTCATTCAACCCTTGATCTCATACAATAAAAAAACTAATCAATGCCACATGACAATGCAAGCATAAATTGTTTTTTCATGAATTTCTAAGAAAACAAAAACTAAAAATAAAAAATTGTGAGAGAGAGAGAGAGAGAGAGAGAAGCATATATAAAACAGATAGAGAGGTTGGGATGGAAGACAATCACCATCTTTGCCACCCCACTGCTCACACCACCACTGCCACTGTTGCTCCCATCAAAAAGAGTGGAAAGGTCGAGAAAGTAGCAAAAACATCACTACTATCCTCACATTTGGCACAAGTGCACAACTGTCACAATGACCACCTCTGAACCCATGGTCACCACCTTTCCCTCCCACAGCACATGAAACTATTGCATTGATACGAAGAAATTTTCTGCCCGTTCACCAGACTTAAAGCAAAACAAAACCTATGACAGCAGAGGCTTCAAACTCTAACAGCGAGTTCCTTTTTATGTGCTTAGCAGCACACCATACAAAAGCAGTGGAAACAGCTTCCCAACTTTTGAAGAAAATTATTCCAAGGAAACAAGATTGAGCTGCCAATAGACTTGAAAAATCAGCTCCTCCAAAGGGCCAACCACAAAGAAATGAAAAGAATGATCCTTGTTCAGAGCATCTTCAAGGTTCAAAGTTAGCTGATGAGGGTCGCAATCTACACAGTGCCCTGAAAGAGAACAGAAAAATTTGAAAAACACCAGGCTTAAGAAGTACTGTGTCTTGTTTTTATGCATTCAGCATATACAATATGGACTCACTAATGAGAACTCCTTATGAATTTTCTTTTAGTTCTATGGTCTCCTTTCACCAAAATTGAAGCGACTTATAGTGCCAATTGCATCAATAAAGTTGTACAATGATGCATAGCTAATTTTCTAACTTCCTGTCATGTCCAGATTTGACTCCACCAAAGAAGGGAAAAAATGTGACAGTATAATACTTGTTTTTGACATTTGTGGAATGAAAAGATAAAATAAACATGGATAAAAGCCTTTCTGCAAATCAAACATAAGCTAGAAACTAGAGTTATATAAGACAAATGGGCCAATTTTAAAGTTAGCGGCAAATCAAAATTCAGGAAACAATTAGGATGAGAAAAAGAGGGTGCAGTGTTGTTAAATAAGGCATGTTTCATTATGTCAATAATGTTGCTACCACATATTATTAAAGTAATTGGGTTGGTAGATTATAAGTGAGATGTGCATAACCAACCTATGTTCCAAAGGCAGCCAAAAAATAAATAGAGGGCATCATTGAATTTATTATCAATAAATAAATAAACTCCTCTATGCCCAAAAAGTATTTGAACAGAGCCTGAAATTACCTGAAATTCTATTTCTCTTCACATCTCCAAACTACAATACCAAATGATTCAACATTGGAGATCACAGAGCTAAGGGTCGCTTATCAATTGCTATCATCCTCACTGCCTCCATTTAGAAGTATTAAAAGCAGAGTAGTGGAAGACTTCTGATAGACTTGGGGATTTTATTGAACCTCTACACAAGCCAAATGATATGAGTAACCCCCTGGCTTAGGTTTTCCCCAGGGTCCTTTTCTTCACATTTGAAATGTTGCTTCAGGCTTTCCAAGAACTGATGCAATATGCTGAATAATAATTTAGGCCAGCAAGCGAACAAAGCTCCCGAAACTTTACCAACAATGCTTCCTTTTCTTTTGGCCCTTGCCAGCAGAGAAAGAACCAACAGTATAGCGAGAATTAGCAAGCTCCCGAGGAATAGTAGCTCCAGAAGATCTCAAAATTTCAACCAACTCTGGAAATACATTCTTATTCTCTTCATTCACAAACACAAATGCTCTACCCTCCTCTCCCAACCTGGATGCCCTCCCGATCTGATGGACATACTCCTTAATGGAATTTGGCATGTCAAATACAATTACCTGTCTCACACCCAAGAGATCAACTCCTCGGCCCAATATCCCAGTGGCCACAAGCACAGGGACCTCACCCACCAAAAATGTCTTCATGATTTCTCTCCTCTCCTTCATGGATTTCTCCCCATGGATTGATAGAGCTTTCATCCCAGTGGTGATCTTTATTGCTTCAGACAGGAGATCTGCCCCCAATCTCGAACCCACAAATACAATAACAGGTGGCATAAAATGCTGCTTGCTCATTATTATGTCAAAAAGCTTTTGCTTCTTTTGCCTTGACTCAACCCAGATAGCCAGCTGCTTCACAGCCCCATTAGGTCTGTTTCGCTTACCAATGGAGACAATAACTATGTCTTTCGCCATAGAACTGGCCATGTTCTCAACCTCATGTGAGATTGTTGCTGAATACATCAGAATCTGGGGTTGTGATAGAGCCCTAAAAATCTGCATTACCTGATCGCGAAAACCCTTTTGGAGCATGCAGTCCACCTCATCCAGAACAAGAGTCATGACATCATCTAGTTCAATTTCATGCTTGGTTAAAAGATCGATAAGCCTGCCAGGAGTTCCTACAATCAGTGCCACCCCTTGCTGAATGCGGTGGAGTTGTCCAGCCATTGCATCCCCACCAACCACAAGTGCAGTTTTAAAGGGCAAACCCTTTCCAAGCAACTTTGCCTGTTCCTCTACCTGCATGCAAAGCTCTCTGGTTGGTGTTAGAACCATTGCTAATGGCTTTTTCTGCTTCGAAAAGTGCTTGAAATGATAATTTGCACAACGAGAAATAATAGGAACCAAAAAAGAAGCAGTTTTTCCAGAGCCCGTGTCAGCTGAAACAAGCAGGCTTTTGCCATTCAATGCGGCCGGGATTGCTTGCATTTGGACAGGCATGGGCATTTCATAACCTACAACTTCTATATTTTGGAGGAGCTTCTGAGGAAGATTACAAGAAGAGAAAGACAAAATGGGTGCAGGAAGAAAGTCTCCCCGCACGTGGATTTCAAGTTTCCTTCTGAGCAATTCAGTCTGCTCATTAGTTAATTGAGATTCTGACTTATCATCACTATCTGTAACATAAAAGCATTCATCAGTTGTGGGTAATCTTTTGAGAGGTGGGAGAACAGCCGGCAATCGGGAGTTGGCAAGCCTGCATAGAAGGGTCTGTTTACATTCCAAGCTGCAAATATCATCATCTGTCTCATCACATATATATTCACCATAGCGACCACATACAATACACTTAGGCTCCCCTGGCAGAGCTTCTCTCTGTTCCCAACACCTACCCTTCACATTATTCGCTGCATTGGAAACTGAAAAATAAAATAAAACAGTGGAATCGTTTAAGAATTTTTATCTCAAACTGCCAGTAAACTTAAATCGACAGTGATTTAAAGACCCATTATTTAAAACTAGTGAGTGATCACCACCCGCAAGAAAACAAAGCCTAGCTTCTGTAAGCTAACACTGAAAAAAATAAATAAATAAAAAGAAGGAAAAATGGAGATTCTACACACAAGCTCATTTCGTTGAGCCGGTAGAAGCCTAGAAGGAGAACGAAAGCTAGTCAGAATGCAAAAAATAACAAAAAGGCAAGGATGGCCATTCCACAGTCAAAAGTTTACATCAGGTAAATTCATATTGGGATCAGGTAAAAAAAATTATAAGAAGTTATAGCAAAGTAAGATCAAATAAGTGTTGATGATTCCACTTGATGCACTCCAAAAGTAAAAGGTGTTTCCTTGTTATACAAATTTGCTGCAAGAAGTAAAACAAAATGAATTTAGGAAGTTAGCCTTGTTACCTGTGGCCTCATCACCATCTGTTACTACTACTGAACTTCTGCATTGATTAGCCTTGTTTCCATCTTCCATGATTTGAAACTTGATCCAAATCCCACTTAATATAGAGTTAGGATCATGTAAGCTTGGAGAGTCCTAAGAAATACAACACCACAGAATAGGATAAGCATACTTGAATGAAATACTTCAATTTGCAACGCATTTAATATTCAATGAAGCTGGAAGAAATATATCAACTTTTTTCTTCTTAAAATGTTGAACTTCAATATATATTAGAGATAGACAAAGGCACACCACGCCAAATCGAAAAATGCTTCTCATCAATGAAAAAGAAGCATCATTTCCATGGTATTGTATAATATTGATATTGATATTGACGGAGAGGATATGAATCCCACCGTCTATAGGATGAGAAGAATGGGTATTGTTAAACATTCCACATCCAATCCCCAACCAAACGATTCCAATACAAAGCTCAATAATATTATGTCATTTCATATGAATTTTACTACTTAATTACCACTACCCAACAGTCTTCTACTGAGATTGATAGAAAGATCATCTGTAGAATCATTACGTTTGCATCATGTTCTTCTAGTAAATAATTAAAATTACTCAAAATGATTTTTTTTTTAAAAAGTAACACATGCGAGCAAAGGGACAATGTAAGGAATTTCCAAAAGATATTTTCACCAAGGCCAATTCTTTGTTTCTGGGTAGACCTGAAACCCATGCCTATTCAACCTCGCGACTTCCAAGGGGCGCAAATATATTCAATAGAAGCCAATTTCAGTAAAACATAACCAAAAAAAAAAAAAGGAAGAAGAAGAAGAAGTCAATTTCAGACTCAATCATGGGAACCAACGTTAGCTGCAACAATAGTCTATTTCCGATTGTAATGCTCCATTTGGTAGGAGGGATGGAAAAATAGAAGGAAGGAAAATAGGAGGGATGGGCTCTCCTTCCTCAGGGGAGGGAAACCCTTTTTCCTTCCTGTGTGTTTGGTATGATGAATGGAAAAGTAGTTTCCTTCCTTCCATGTGTTTGGTAAATTGGGAGGAGGGAAAGGAAGTAAAGCACCTAAATTACAATTATATCCCCACATAAATTTAACCAAAATGACATTATACTACTAAATTCTAATAACCATTAAAAAGATTTAGTTATATGTTCATAATTGAGAAATGATAATTTTATAAGTGGATCTCCGATGAGAATTTTTTTTAAATTACTTTTTGTCAGAAAAACAAATTCTAATATTTATGAAATTCTCTTTCTCAGCTCCTTCCTTGGAAATGCTGAGGGGTTTAAACCAAAAAACTGATGTTAAAATGGTCTTTTCAAAGCCCACATAAGGTGATCCCCAGTTTTCATTCCACTTTTCCGCCCGAAATTGGGCGGATTGAATACCTCCCTTTTTCCCCCCACTTTTCCCCCCATTTTTCCCTCCACTTTTTCCTTCCCTCCATACCAAACACGTCCCAAATCTCTCTTCCCTCCACTTTCCCTCCTCCCGCTTTTCCCTCGTAACAAACAGGCCATAAGGTTTCGATATGAAAACACCTCACAATCTGGGATTCCGGTAGTGAAGTTATTCATTGATACGAATGAAACAATAAATCATACAAACATCCACTGATCTACATATACAGATATAAGCGTACCGAAGAAATACGGAGAAAATGCGAGTATGGGGTATTTAGGTGAGATATTGTGTAGTGAAGACGAAGCCGACCGACAAGCCGAATGTTGTATGCTGATAAATTAATACGATCAGCCCAAAAGCTAGGTCGACCGACGACCCTCGCTTGTTACCAGTACCAATAAAATAAAACAAACAAGAACCCGTCAATACACAAATAAGGAAAAGTTTTCCCTCTCGTTTTTCATGTTACTGTGTTTTCTTCATCACCGAGCTGTCCAACACACAACATGATGCCGCACAATTCATACACTTCCCACTTCCCGGATACGATCAAATTTGGATAGGGAAAATTATTGAAAAGTCCTATTTTTAGTACTTTTTTATCTAAAAGTTTTATATCTTTTCATTTTATTCGAAAATCCGAATTTTTTTTTACCAAAAAGTCGAATCACTTCCAAAAAACTGATCAGTTGTTTGCAAAAAGATCAATTTCTGCAAAAATCAAGTAACAAACTGATGCGTTTCTCATTAAAAAGAATTTTTTTATAAAGTGAAAAAATGGCAGAATTTTTGGATAAACAAAACTTATAAATAGGACCTATAAGTAAACATCCCATTTGAATCTTATTTTATTCGCTGGAGTCTTTCATTTACCCGATGGGATTTCCCTGCACCAATTGAGCTACTGTAATTTATATACTAATACTAGTAAATAAGCGCGTGCGCGCGATAAGAAATAAAACAGAAATTTGTAAACTGAGAAAACCAAGCCTTTTTGTTTATTATTATTATAGTAACTCTTTTGGCGAAACTATTTGTAAAAAAGATCTCTCTCTCTCTCTCTCTCTCTCTCTCTCTCTCTCTAGTCCCATTCCTATGAGGACTTCCTTATATGAGGACTTGGCCTTTTGGCCAATGTAAAATGGGTATTTTGAAAAACTGACCGTTGGATTTAATATTTTTCCTATGTATGACAGGCATACCAAAAATTACAGTGATCGGACCACTGGTTTCTCAATATAGACGGTGAAAAATTAAATACCTATATAATGCTTAACAGTCTGTATTTAAGAAACCAGTGGTCCGATCACTGCAATTTTTGGCATGTCTGTCATACATAGGAAAAATATTAAATCCAATGGTCAGTTTTTCAAAATACCCATTTTACATTGGCCAAAAGACCAAGTCCTCATATAAGAAAGTCCTCTCTCTCTCTCTCTCTCTCTCTCTCTCTATATATATATATATATATATATATATATATATATATACAGAGATGCTATGGTCGGGTGCACCTGGTGCATCTTGCATCAGATGCCTTCTTGTAGAGCCACTTGCACTGTAAATTTTAGAAAACCGACCGTTGGATTAGATACCCCTATAATATATGTCATGCCTGCCAAAAATCACAGTGATCCAACGGTTGGTTTATGAGAAAACTGACTGCTAATAAATAATGACATTTTAAAGAACAAAAAAGTCATAGTTTTTCAAAGTTACAATTTTCAAAAACCAACCGTTGGATCATTGTGATTTTTGGCAGACATGACATACATGATAAGAGTATCTAATACAACGGTTAGTTTTTCAAATTTTCATCACAAGTGGCTCTACAAAAAGGCACCTGATGCAAGAATATATATATATATAAGCAAATGCTGACTTTCGCGAAAGTTAGCATGAAGCTCATAGGGAATTGTGGGTTGCTTATTTTAAAAACCAACCGTTGGATTAGACATCCTTGTGACATTTTGTACCCTTCTATAAGTTAGACGTTTGTTTCTCTGATTGAAAAATGGTGTTAGGCTTATTATTTTTACATGCAGTATTTATCTTAGATTGCTAATGTATCTATAAGCATATTAGTGAAGTTTCATGATTTTTCACAAAATATTTTATTTATTATGAATTTTATTTACTGTATGGATAAAATAATTCATAAAAATTCAAATATATTGAGAAAAAACATGAAATTTCACCAATATGCTTATAGATACATTAGCAATCTAAGATAAATACTATATAAAAACAAAAAAAAAAACAAAAAACAAAAGCCTAACACTACTTTTTAGTTAAGAAAACAAATGGCTAATTAGCAAATGGGTGCAAAGTGTCATAAATCAAAACTATAGAGGATTAATGTGTTACAATTAATATTATAAGGGTGCAAAGTGTAAATTGGTTATAGTTGAGGGGGTCAAACTATAGCTTTTTCTATTTTTATTTTATTTTATTTTTTGTACATGTATTTTGCACTTCAAATCAAAGTATATGATTGAACCATTGTAATAATCAATGGACCATATTATATTTTTATATCATCATTTACAAAGAAACAATAACCAACGAGAGTTGGTCTAGCTGCAAAGGGATGAGTTGTAAACCCAAACATCCCGAATTTGAAACCAACCAAACTCCCTTAGCCAGCCACCAGCCATGGTTAGTAGTACGGTTGTTATACCAATCCATGAGACGGTGGTCTCGAACAGGAATTAGTCGGACTCTGCTAGTTAGGACCTCTCATTGCTTGGCATGTCTATGAAAACCAACTTCATTATGAAACTGTTTAAAACCCCATAAGCCAAAGCCACCCTTTGTAGGCACAAATGCATTGATTCCTTGAAATTCCTCGCTTATTGTCACAGACCGCACTTTGGCATGAAGCCAAATGCCCGTGACCCTGGTCTTGGGGACTTTCCATCTAACCACGAGGGTCATTAGGCAAGCATGGATGTGTCATGCTTTGACTGGCGTCAAGTTTGGGTTATTAGGAGGTGTGGATCCCTTAATTTTCAAATGATGTCTCCAGCAGACAAACTCTCAAATACGTAGAAAGCTCTATATAGAAAGCTCTATAGGGGGTAACAGGTGAGCTCCACCTCCCCTGGGCCTTGGTGCCTTAAGCAAGTCTAACTTGTGGCAACACGGAAGCGGGCCTAGGTTGTCTGAAGGGACTTCCTAGTGTCTCCATTGGTGTTGGGAGCACAATGGACGATGCATCAAGGGTGGGCATTGTGCGCAGCTTCTAAGCTGGAGGTTTGGTCACGAGTAGCTTAAGCCCCACATATATATCTTCAATTGAGCAATGGGGCTGAGTGGGCTATCAAGGTTCTGAGCTAAGATTTCGTGTGCCTGACATGAGCGCAAGCCTATGTCAAGTTAGGGCTAGCATGCCTCCCAGCTATTAGAGACATGCACATATGGAAATACGGATGTTGCAGCGATGCTAGCTTGATTGGGAACTTCCGTATTGTTGTGAGACAAGCGGCAAGGCCTTGATGACAAGGGAACCTTATTGGTTGGGAGAGTGCTTTGCACTATGAAGCTATCAGTAAGCCGTGGTTAGTATGTTGCTACTAGCGGAACTCGATGAGAGTAGTTCTTGTAGGCTTAATGCGGGGCACTTTGCGGGAGTCTAAGCTAAGACAGACTTGGATTGTGTAAGTCTGGCCTTGACAAGAGTGTTGAGGCGCCACACGGTCTTTTCTGCTACACAGAAATTGTAGGACCATGACACTTATGCAATGATGAGAAAGCCAACAGTTCAAGAGAAAACATGACATCCATCACAAGGATGTCTAATCCAACGGTCAATTTTTCAAAATATGCATCCAACAATTCCCTATGAGCTTCATGCTGACTTTCGCGAAAGTCAGCATATTCTTACACACACACACACACACAAATCTCTTTTTAACAAATAGTTTCGCCAAAAGAGTTACTATAATAATAATAATAATAATAAATACTTGGTTTTCTCAGTTTACAAATTCCTGTTTTATTTCTTATTCATTTTTAGGTGTTTTTTTTTTTTTTTTTTTTGGCTTATTAACTAGTATCAATATATAAATTACAGTAGCTCAATTGGTGCAGGAAAATCCCCTCAGGTAAAAGAAAGACTCCAGCGAATAAATAATATTCAAATGGGATGTTTACTTATAGGTCCTATTTATAAGTTTTGTTTATCCAAAAATCCTGCCATTTTTTCACTTTATCAAAAAATTCTTTTTAATGAGAAACGCATCAGTTTGTTATTTGATTTTGCAAAAATTGATCTTGCAGAAATTGATCTTTTTGCAAACAACTTATCAGTTTTTTGGCAGTGCTTTGACTTTTTGGTTTAATAAAAAATAAATTAATTAATTAATTAAAATTAAAATTAAAATTTGGACTTTTGAATAAAATGAAAAGATGATTAAACTTTTAGATAAAAAAACACTCAAAATAGGACTTTTCAATAATTTTTCCTAACCAAATTTGATCGTATCCGGGAAGTGGGAAGCGTATGAATTGTTAGGAAAAATTATTGAAAAGTCTATTGTTGCAGCTAAACTAGCCAGTGTATTAAGGGACTTTACACTAAACTAGCCAACACCTTTGATCTGACGCTCTATTTACATATCATTTGAGATATAAAATTAAATTTTTTTAATTTTTTAATTTTTTAACCCAACCTTTGCATTTGTTCATACATGTTTGTATTGAGTCTTAGATAGAACTCATGTAATTATGATATAACTCATGGTGTATTAAGCTCTGTAGAGCATATGGCTACCCTAGTGATGATACATAAGTAGACGTTTTAGGTTGCCTGTTAGACAGTTAATTAGTTTCAACATTTTGGTTTTTGTTTTGGTCATCAGCTTCTTTTACTATAAAAATCCCTGCCCATGGAGTAGATTACCTCCTAGAATTTTATCTGTCTGTCTCTTGGATAATGTCCTGGCACTGGTGTGATTTGGCTTGGTTGTTTCCTTCTAAATTTAACCTCTTTCTTTCACCATCTCCCATTCAAATTAGCATAGTTGGTTTCTATAATGTGTGTATCATTACTTGGTGCTCTGGATATTGTGGAGTGGTAGGACAAGTCAACCCCAAATAATTGGGTTCAGATTTGGATAATTTGGATGTAGTCTATCTGCTTATGCATGTATCAGTATGTGTACCATGTTGCAAATGAATATTATTACACTGTTGGGATGTGGAACATATCTGTAAATGTTTGTTAGAGAGTTGAATTTGGGTGCACTTCCATTGATATTGCATGCATATCAAGGCTTCTTAGCATTTAACATTGGAACTTAACTCATGCTTTATTTATTGGGGTGTTCTTGAATAGCTTGTTTGTTTGCTCATCCTATAATTTGGATTCTTTTGCGAATGAATGAAAAAAGGTGTAAACGTGGCAGTTTTTGCTGTATAATGATTGAATATATTTTGAGTGGCATAACAGGCACCAGAATTACAGGAGATTGCTCTGTTACAGGTCCCATTAAATTAAAATTTGAGAATCTCGAACCCTTTGTTTATAGTTTTTCAATGATGAACTTTGGATTTTGTTATATGGGATTTGAATTGATGATTCTCTATTTCTATAAGGGATTTTATCTATACGGGATTTTGTTATATGGGTAAATATATAGGCTTATAGGAATAAAAAGATAAAATAAACGTGGATAAAAACCTTTCTGCAAATCAAACATAAGCTAGAAACTAGTTATACAAGACAAATGGGCCAATTTTAAAGTTAGCGGCAAATCAAAATTCAGGAAATAATTAGGATGAAAAAAGAGGGTGCAGTGTTGTTAAATAAGGCATGTTTCATTATGTCAATAATGTTGCTACTGCATATTATTAAAGTAATTGGGTGGCAGATTATAAGTGAGATGTGCATAACCAACCTATGTTCCAAAGGCAGCCAAAAAATAAATAGAGGGCATCATTGAATTTATTATCAATAAATAAATAAACTCCTCTATGCCCCAAAAGTATTTGAACAGAGCCTGAAATTATCTGAAATTCTATTTCTTTTCACATCTCCAAACTACAATACCAAATGATTCATCATTGGAGATCACAGAGCTAAGGGTCGCTTCTCAAATTTGGCTTTTGAAGGAGAAAAGCTGCTCCAGTAGTATAGCCAAATCCCCATCCAAAATTTGAAGCTGCTACAGTGATCATCCATATTTGCCCAAATATGGATGATCACTGTAGCTCAGCCAATATAGCCAACTCATAGCAAAGTGGAGCAAAAGCCCCTATTGCCCTCATCAACCAACAAAACAGTTGGTGATCATTTTCCCAGCAATTTTCTCAGCATACAAACAGCAACATAAAATTTAAAAAAAAAAAAAAAAAATTATGCATATTGTAAAACAAAATTCATATCTAAATAATCATAGCAAATAATCAAACAGGGCCCTAATCTGGAAAAAATAAAAATAAAAATAAAAATAAATTACTTCATGAACCAGAACCGAAGGCAGAAAAGGAAAAAAAAAAACCTTTTTTTCGCAATGGGGTTTGGATCATACCCCTTCTCCTTCGTGTGGTGTCGCCGCTGCAGAATCATACCCCTTCTCCTTCGTGTTCGTTATGAGAGCATGCCATGGGTTTGGATCCTTCGTGTTCGTTTGGATCCTCATCGATCTCGATCATGGTGTTGCCGCTCCGATCATCGTAGAGCCGAAGCAGAATCAGATCAGAAGGGGTCTGGGATATGTCATGGGGCGTGGGTTCTGATATGGCGAAGAGAGAGAAAAAGAGACAGAGGGCGTGGGATATGTCATGAGGCCTGGGTTCTAATAGGGCGTGGGTTGACTGTTGTTGTCCTTATCCCAAAACTAAATTGATTGCGTGACAAAGAGACAGATAGGGAGAGAGAAATTTTAATATAAGGTGCCATATTGGGCTCAATGTAGAGCATTTTTTGAAAAGCTGACCTTTGGATCATTGTAATTTTTGACGAACATAAAATTCATAAGCATGTCATCTAATCCAACAGTTGGTTTTTCAAAATCATCATTGCATTTGGTGCACTTTATAATATAAAAAATTGTGACTATTCTTTTTTTTTTAAATATCACCAAATTTTTCCCGTTGATATTTTTAGAAAATAACAGTTGAATTATTGTGATTTTTTATTTTATTATTTTGGGAATAGGTACATGTGAGACCCCAAAATCTTCAATAGCAAATTTTTATTAATTTGTTATTATTATTATTTTTTTTATTACATATATGTTGCATTATCATTGGTCATGGAGGTGCCATGTGTGGCCATTATTAAATGAGAGTGCATGTGCTTTAGAGTGTACCTTTGATGCACACAATTGTTGCTTGAAATATATCCCACAATATCAGCCAACATAAGATCGTGAGAAATGTTGTCTTGTGTCTTTTGTGACACTATGCAAAAAGGGAGTGGTGGTAGATGATATACACCACTGAGTTTTTCTCCCCAAGTAGGGAGACATGAGATGATAGGATAATTGTGATAAAAAAGGGAAAAAAGACGAAGTGGGATGATATGTGTTTTGTCTTTGTTTCCTCATTTGTTTTTTTATGATAAAACATATATATATATATATATATA
>JAESVK010001108.1:13273-27134 GCA_017140935.1 Hamamelis virginiana
ATATATATATATATATATATAAAATAAGGGAGTGGGGGAGGAGGAAAAAGAAGGAGAGATGTGAAAGAGGAGAGAGTGAGAGAAAAAGAAGAAAAGAGAGAGAGAAAAATAATAGAAGGTTTGTCGGCATTTTTTTTGGAGTGGTTGGGAGTAGACGTGTGGGGGCAATAATATACATATAATAAGGAAGATAGGGGGAGAGATAAAGGAGAGAGAGGTAGATCATAAGAAAATGGAGAGAGTCGGAGAAAAGGGGAAGAGAGGAGAAGAGAGAGAGAAGAAAATAAAAGAAAGAGAATGAGAGAAAAATGAGAAGCTAAGAGGAAGATGGAGCTGCACAAATGCAGAATAATTGGTAATTTTACTTCATAAGTCAGAGACTAGTGAGGTGAGATAGTATTTCTATTTTGATTATATTTCAATTTTTGGATTGAATATGGTATGATTTAATGATGAAATAATGACTTACATATATATGATATATATATATATATATGTGGATTTCAAATCTTGGATTTTTATTTTATATGAAAATGAAAAACTGAAACTTTGGGACTATTTTTCCCATAAACTATATCAACTCAGGATCATGTGTATCAAATTTGGGAATTTTCCGATGAGTAGATTAATTTCTATAATTTTCTGAAGTTTAGTAATACTGAAACTTTGAAAATTTGTAGTATATTGTATATATGTCTGAAAATTCTGAAATTTGAGTATATTGTAAAGCTTAAATTTATGGATTTTTAGAGACAATAATCATGGAAAACGATCTATGGGTGAATGAGAATTTCTAGAGAGAGCTTCCATGAAGCTTTAATAGTAGGCACAAGGTGTATTTTCATAGTTTATCGAAAAATTATGATTTTTACATATATGGTATAGATTGATTTTATATGAATTTAGAACTTTGAATCACTTCAATTGGACGTGAATTGTGAGAGAAATTGAGAAACGAAGTTGCCGAAAAATTTGAAATTTTATTAACTAGCCTACTTTGGCATCATTTTTAAATATGTTCAGATGGGAGGTGTTATACACCACCATTATATTTTGAAAGCTTGTATCACACAGATTCTGTAGTATCTTGAATCATCCAAATCGGATGAGTAACGAAGGAGATATAAGTGTGCAAAGTTGGCCAAAAAGATAGAAAATATTGACGTATCATGTACGTGAGTGTGCATGTATGATCCTGTGCTATGAAGATGCATAGTAGACCATACACCCTCAATTGCAAATTAGTGCTTGTGAATATCATTTTGACTTGGAATTATTTTTAAAAATCCTATTAAATTAAGTTGATATTAATGGGTACAAAAGTTGTTATTTGGGAGGCATGAAAGAGCCTAGAAAATTATGGAGCATAGTGAAGGTGCACCATAAGGCTTACCATGTAACCTCATGGTATTTTGACTATTCTAGTATGTTTTTTCAATCTAACAAAATTTGATAAATTCTACAAAAATCAAACAAGTATCCTATAATGAATTATTTTATAGAAAAATACATGGGATAGAAAATTAACTATCTTCCAAATTGTGAATCTTTGGAAAATAGTTAAAAATCATGAATAATTGATTTTTATAAAATCATGATGATTAGTGAAAGATCTTGGAAATACAAGTTATGGAAATCATATAGGCATATAAATATAAACTGTTGATATATGCATGTGATATTTGTACAGTTTATAACAGGCTGTTATTATTATGAATAAAATGATGAAGCATGTTAATTGTTATGTATAAATTACATACATGTGATAATTGCCATAATTATTGCACATAAAATTGGCATATGGCATGTGGTGATGATGTTATGAGAAAGTGACTAGGCTTATCAGTAAATTCCATACATCTCATAGTAACAATGTGTTTTAAGAAAATAAAACCGTGCACTTGTCATGTGAATATGCGTATATGGGCGCGCATGTTACGCGTGCAGGCAAAACGGACAATATTGTTACTTGATGAAATACGGGTGTTACAGTGGCACAGTTACATGTGGTGGCTCAAGTTGAGTGAGCAGAATGATTTATTTGTAAATCACTGATATAACTGTTGATATGAGATATATGTTGAGTTGATATACTATGAAATGTATGCACGGATTGACATACATGAATTGTTGATATAAGATGTATGCCATATGTATTGCATGTAATAATTGCATCTGGCATGAGACACAGTTACATGTGAAATATATTGCATAGAAAATCATATGCATTTATGATTATTTTTGTAACTGTGGAAACGAGGAGTTGAGATACCACCGATGGACAAAAGATCCTGGAAACAGTTAGTGCACTAATATATCACCCTTGCTAAAAATAGTACGTAAATCCTCTTGTCAATGAGTGACAATCACGGTAGGTCCTAAAAAGGCGGGGACTGGGTGATATATATCCTAAAAAGGCGGGGATGCTGTTGTGGTAAGATGGTTAAAATGAGGTAGCCATCTATTGTGGTGAAATGGTGAATCCTAAAATAAGGTTACCATCAGTATGAATGGTTGATGTTTTGCAGGAAAAGCAGAATAAAGAAAATGACATGTATGACTGCATGAGCATTGCATCTGTCATATGCATAAAGCATGCATGTAGTGTAAAATTATTTATTGTGAAAAAGTGATGGATATATTCTGTAATATATATAAATGAATTACAGATATGATGATTTATTTATGTGATAGTTGGCTGATGATAAATTTGTTGACAGATATGAGAATGAGGAAGGATGTGAATATTTCTGAATGTGTTGAGACAAGAAGATATTGTATTCTTGTAATATGATTTACAATAATAAAAATGACTCACCGTGGACATAGGCAATTTTACCGAACCACGTAAATCCTGGTGTTCGTTTATTTTTCTGCTATGTGTTTTCTTTAAGATGATAACACATTATCAGCATGAGACTCTATCCAACTCAGTAAACTAAATGGATGTTTCTGGAATTCGGGTACATTACGGGACTGTACTCATGATACAAACTAGTACTCAGCGCTATCTTTAATTTTTGAGATGTTGAAAATTTATATAAAGTTTTTCGCACGCGTATTTTGAAAAACTATTTTAAACTGTGTAAAATTTAAAAAGAAATTACTCAAAAGATAAGCGCTTGGTGTTTTATGTCACTGTGGCATTTCCACATAGGGGTTACCCTGTGTGGGGTGTTACAGTACAACAACTACAAAATATGTAATAATTATTTTTATTAATTTAATAATATCATTTTAATATTAATTTTAATTGATAAATTAAAATATTGGTGGTTGGAGTCTTGAAAATGAATTAAGGGTAATTGATGTAATTGATAAGAAATAATGAGGGTAAAAGTGGAAAGTAGATGGTTGAGCTAAAATTTTATGAATGTACTACTGGAGCAACTCCCATCAAAGTCAAAGACAAAAATAAAAAATAAATACATTTTTCCTCTAAAATTTGACTTTTGAAGGAAAAATTATGGCTAAACTATTGGAGATGCCCTTAGGGCCCCAAATTTCTTCCAAAAAATATGGCCCCGAATTTTAAATGTTTTAAAACACAGACCGTTTATCGAACCAGATAAATGACTGGGTTAAAGGTCAACCGGTTCAACCGTCAGGTCAACCGAGTTGAACCATGATGTCATCATGATGTCATAAATATATTATTTATTTATTTATTAAAGCAAAAGCTGTAAAAAAATACAAAATAGATTCAAAATATAATTTTTTAAAAATATTTGTGCAATCAATTCATATATTTGAATGTATGTGCGGTCAACAAAATTGAAAATTGATAATTTCTCTTAATCAATCTTTATTATAATTTTTTTTTTAAATGCAAATAAGAATATTGTATTGGTAAATTAGGTGCCTTGGGTTATTTTTGCTATTTGAGAATTTTTTAGACTAATTTACCTTTTTAGCCTTCTTGGTTTTAAGAGACTTTAAAAAGATTGGCTATTTTAGTCATTTTAGCACTTTTTTTTTTTTATTTTTTTTACCAAAATCATGCCTGTTTTTTTAACCGGGTTGATTGGTTTTTACTAAATAGGCTGGTTTTCATTAAGACTAGATTTTAGGGGGTTGAACCACCCAGTGAGGGACTCGGTTCCCGATTCAACCAGTTGAACCGGCCTGTCCGATCCGGGTTTAACAACAATCCAAATTTTAAAGATGTCTAGATTTTATGAAATTTTGAAAAAGCTAGAATTAAAGAAGAAGCTTGAAGAAGAAGAAGAAGAAGAAGGAAGGAAGTTGGAGCCCCCAAAATTTTAGAAATGTCTAGATTTGAAAAAAATTTGAAGAATAACGGAAGAAGAAGCATGAAGAGGAAGAAGATGGAAGGAAGAACTGCCGCTAAACTGAGAAGATCATTTCATTATTTCGTTATCTCCAGTCCTCTCTGTTTCTCCTTCTCACCTCTGTTTTTCTTTCTTTCTCCCTCCTATTCTTTCTATCTTCCACTTATTACCTCCCATTCACCCAGCCCTATTTCTCAAATTTGAGACTTGAGAATAGGCTTGCAACGTGGGATTCGTATCCTTTTAGTAAAAAAGTAATATAATAATATATAATTATATTGATAAAAATAACATAATAGTTAATTAAATTTTCTTTATATATATATACAGTAAATGCTATTATCAGGCTTGCCTGACACAAAGTTGCGTCATGTCGCCTCCATATGGCAAGTTTTAGATGACAATTCATAAAATTGACCATTGGATTAAATGCCCCTCTTCTGTATGTCATGCCTACAAAAAATCATAATGATTCGATGGTTGGTTTTTGGAAAATGCCATTGTGAAAATATACAACCTATTTGTTCTTCTAAATATCACCATTTTTTTAACGTCAATTTTTTCAAAAACCAACCGTTGGATCACTGTGATTTTTTGCAGGCATAACATACAGAAGAGGTGCATCTAATCCAACAGTCAGTTTTACAAGATGTCATATAGAATTGGCCATATGGAGGCTACTTGACGCAACTTTGCGTCAAGCCGGCCTGATAATAAGCATTACTTTTACATATATATATATATGGAGAGAGGGAGAGAATGAGAGAGCGAGAGAGAGAGTATCTAAAGTCCTGTTTGGATTAGCTTTGCTTAAAATTACTTTTAGAGTTCATAATTCCACTTAATATAACGGATGTGATGATAATCACTTCTAGACAACTTGAAGAGTGATAAAATGGTTGGCCAAAACTAGGTCCCTGGCTTTTGCCAAATCACTTTTAGTGTGAAATTTTCTATATGTGATGTAAACAAGAAATATGTGAATGAATAGTTCTCCAAAGGTGATTTTAGAAAATGATAATCCAAATGAAACCTAAGCCTACTATTGTTGAGGTTTAAGCCCACTTCATTCTTTACATAAGATTGGCATTTAAGTTTACTCAATAAATCACTACTACCCTTAAGAAAGTATAAAGAGAGTCTTTGATTAATTGCAAAGAATAAAGATGAGTACAACAGGAGACATTAGACTACTTCTACAGAAGGGCTAAACAACTTCGCTACATTAGTCGCTTTGCCTTTAACACCTTTGCATTTCTCTTCTCTTTTTTTCTTTTTTTTTTTCCTTTCATGTTTATTTTTAGTTCTCAAGAAAATTTAGAGAAAAAAAAAATAAAAACTTTGAATCTTTGAAAATTTTTCACAGTTGTGTTAAAAAAAATTTGCAATTAATTCATAATAAGGTCCCATTCTAGATCTCGCTTAGGGCCCCCATAATCTCAAGGCCGGCCTTGAATGGCCGCTAGAGAGATAGCATGGTTTTCGTCTGTGTTTTGAAGACGAAGAAGGAGCTCGTGTGTGAGTATCGAGATTTTTGGATTGGCTTGGTCTTTTTTTATTCCAACCCAAAGGATGGAATAACAATACCACCCATCAAAAGAGAATGTAATTCCACCTTTTAATGGGAATCAATTCCAACCCATTCTGGTCTCCTAATTCCATTCCGGCTCAAATATTGCATCCAAACACGCAGTCATGGAATACATTTCAGCCTCTGATTCCCCCGATCCAAACAGGGCCTATGAGTAGAAATTGGTGTTTGTTTCCAAGAATACGATATTTAATTTTGTTTTTCTATTTTTTCTTATTCAATAAATTTAAGCTCACGTAATGTCCTTTACTGTGATCACATGCAACTTCTCACTATATCAAACTAATTGTGATAAAGTTATTTAGATTTAAATAGATTTGGTTATATATATATATATATATAACAACCATGGCCGTTGGGGGCCTTAGGCAAGTTTTTAAAATAAGCCTCCTATTAGAAAAAGAATGTTTGTATTATCTAGAATTGTATAATATTGTGTCAAACAATTAATTAAAAAATGAAACAGATTGTATATAAATTCTGTAAACTACATAATTATATACCAATTCTAATAATATTTAATAATAGAAGAAGATGAAGAATAAGAAGACTACTTGAATAATAATTATATCAAACTAAAAAATTATTCAAGTAACAAGTAGATAGAAACATAATGTATAAAATACTTAAAATAAATAATTTACAAGTTTTCCATAATCTGAAGCAGAAATCGTTTAAGAAATTTGATCAAGGCAAGTGTTGTACACTTTTTCCTTAAGACAGAATACGCCCCTGCTATTGGTCCTAGAGTTTGATAGATGTCAACCTCCCATGATACAATGATCATGCCTACAGAGGAAGCACTGCAATATATAGACACAGCAAACTAGAACAATGATATCTCTCTTTGTAGAACTTATGCAGACAATGAAAGACTGGATGAATTAAATGAAGTTGACTCTAGACCCGTGGCCTATTTATAGACAAACTGGTGCCTCTTCATGAAGTGCAAAAGAAAACCAATACAGACACGACCTTTTGCAAGAGCTGCAAAACCAGACGCAACTCTTCACCATTGCAAAACAGTCATGACTGTTCTGGGAGGTGCAAATAGTCAATCTGGGTTAGTCCAAAAAGATAATGGGCTTGGTCTAAATTACCCCACCCCACCCGAACCTGCGCTGTGCAAGCGAGCGCACGTGCGATTTGGATCAAGCCCAAGTTTGGGTAGATCCTCTCCCCTCACAAAACTTTGGTACCCCTTGAGGCCCAACCCATAGGTCCAATGTAATGGTATATAAGCACACAAGCTACCCACTATTTATTCAATGTGGGACAAAGATGACTATCACCTTCAACCACTTTCAAATGGGTGCTTTTAAGCTACAATTTCTCATTCAAAACATTAGTATTTTGAGCTTATTAATACAATACATTAATCTCCTTTTTGAGATGAATGCATTCAAATATGGGTCCACTTTAAAAGGCTTGTGAGACCCATATATAAATCAAGCTAAAGTAGCTTACTTATGCTCAAAATATAACAATCCCCCACATGAATGAAAATTGGCTGGTTAACTATGCATATGATAAATGTTGACTCAAGAGAGAGATAAGAAGAGTCCCCACATCAGGAAAGGTAGCTTTGGCCTTGAACTTTCCTTAATGAAAGACTATCGGATTTGCTAGCTAATCAGTGAATATGATGTCTTGAACTGTTCATCTCTTTTGTGCAAACCAAGACAATAAAATTCACATGGTTTCCCTTTGGACATTTTTGGTTCTCATTATTGTGTTCATTTTGGTCCTGAACAAACCTGGTTTTCATAAGTACTCTAGAGAATTTTAGCCTTATCATCCTCATAAAAACAGCCCCTTCTTCACTCATATAGGTGATTTTTATTAAGAGTATCATGCTATACCGCACTTGAATAATTCAAGATATAAGAATCATTAAAAGCTTAGTTTACCCTGATTCACATTATCGGCATCACAGTCTCATCATAGGAACAGGTAAGAGAACTCTCTTCTTAGTGATTCTACTAAGTCACTCATAATTTGGTTGTCCATTTTGAACTTAGATCTTGGGATCTCCAGTCAACGAGGTTGGGTTTCCATTATGGTAACTCTTAAGTTTTAGGCTTCAAGCTCATTCCCTTCGATGAAATATATACTTGCTCTCTAGTCAAACCTTTAGTTAATGAATCCGCTAGGTTATCTTTTGATTTTATATACTCTATGAAAATAATTCCATTTGAGAGCAATTGTTTTACGGTATTATGTCTTCGACGTATATGTTGAGACTTACCGTTATACATATCATTATGTACCCTTTCAATAGTTGATTGACTATCACAATAGATACATATAGCTAGCTGTAGACATCCATTTTTGACCATGAGTATGGTCATGAATGGTTGCCTGTGTTTAGAAGTGAAATAGGGTGTCAAAACCCTAAGTTCCGAGTTTTACCCTTTGTGGGTAATTAGATAGAGGTCATTATCACATGTAGGTTTTTAGGTCAGATTGAGTCGGTTCTTTTTTCATTAGGTTTTTAGAGAGTCTAGGAGCATCCCTGCAAAATCCCATGGCATTCTGAGCCAAGCTTGATAGAAAATAAGGTCTTTTGTGACCGAGGGGCAGTTTTGTCCTTTGAATCACAAAAGCCATGAATGACTGTCGATCTTGTCTCGAATGATCTCAAGGCTTTGGCATAGATATATGAAGTGTGTTTGGTAGCTAAGTTGATCAGTGGCAAAGTTTGTGGAGCCTTTTGGCTCATGATTGGCTCTTAAGACCCAAAGGGCCCTTTCAAGCCCAGATTAGGGTTTCGACCGGAAATGACTGGGATTCGATATTTTTATCAAACCAAAGCCTTCAAAGGCTTCAAAAAACTTTCCTTAAACATTTTAAAACTTGTTTCAAGAAGAAGAAATGATTTCAAAAGCAATCGGTTAGCAAATTTCAAAACCCTGATTTGGGCCCAGCAGGCCCTAAACAGCTAATCGGTAGACTTTTCCCTAAACCTTTGACCTCAGTCAATGCATTTTCACTTCAAACACTTCTTAAAACATGGAGAATCGAATCACGATCGTTTTGGCGCTTGAATCGTCAAATTTGGACTTAAAACGGGTCCGAAAAGCCGAAAAAAGCTGAAACCGGGTCGAAACGGGCTGTGATAGGCCCACATAGCCCAAAATGGACATGAGGGATGGATGACCGTCCACCAAGGGACAGCCAACCGTCCATGAAGGACGGCCAACCGTCCCAAGGTGGATGGTCGTCGATCCTTTTTGCCAATAAATGCATTTTTCAGAGTTTTTTTCTGCCCGGGACTCTTCCAAGCCCTGCCATGTGTCCAGCTCGGCCATGGGGGACTTTGGATGAGTTCAAACACCTTAAAAGGCTGATTTTGAGCCCTTGGATCATTTTTGAGAGATTAAAACTCAACCATTGATCAAACTCAGGCCTCCCTATAAATAGAGGGCCCTGAAATCAGTTTCAACACACAGAAAAAATCTTTAGAGAGCTAGCTTGGAGAGTAGAGGCTTGAGCAATTGCACAAGCTTCCCCCATAAGCACTCTAGCTTAAGTTTTAAAGTCCTTGAGGTCCTTGGAGTCCTTGGAGCTTGAGAAGAAGGCTTAGAGCTTGATGAGAAGGCTTGGAGCTTGAAGGCTTGAAGGCAGAGGTTAGTAACTTTTCTTTTTCTTCTTCTTCTTTTTAATCATGCTAGGTTAGGTTTTTATTTCTTTAGTATGTATAGGATTTAGTTTATTATTAGTATACATGCATAGGATATAGTTCATTGTTAGCATGCATAGTTTCCATATTTCTTTAGTATGCATGATAGGTTAGTTTAGTTATTTTTTAATATGTATACATATCTCTCCCTCTTTTCTTCCATTCTTCTTTGATCATGCCATGTTAGGATTAGATATTTGGGATTTATTTCATGTCTAGAATATATGGTAGGAAGTTAGGATTATACATGTCATTTTTTAATTAGGAAAGCATATTAGTTCATCTCTTTGAGTCATTTTGCATATTACCATGTTAGGGATGCATGTTAATAGTTTAGGTTTATGTCATTACTTTGATCATTCTTGTTTGGAAAACCATATGAATATGTTCAAGGGAGCATGCAAATGTGAGTCCCTTCCCTTGTGGTTAAATACTATGTTTTGATGATATTTTAGCTTGCATATTAGGTTGCATTTAGTGCATTCTTTTACTCATTTTTATTCATTGTTTTAGGATTTTAAGTACACTTTTTTTGTTACTTTCAAATCTGTCCATGGATTTAAAGAGACCTAAAAGTGCACTAAAACTCATTTTTTAGGCCAAAATCAACATAGAAACATGCTTAGGTTCACATAGCTAACTTAGATTTGTATTTAGGACATTTTCATGCATTATTTGCACTCTTGATTATATTTTTTTATTTATTTTCCAGAAATTCCAGCATACATATCTTAGTGTTTTAGGTATTTAGACTAACCTAGGATTAGCTAGAAACCCTAGGATTAGGGAGGTCATTTGACCCCACTTAGGACTCTTCTTTGTTGTAAGAATTACAATAAGAATAGAGTTCTACTTTACCTAGGATTCTACTTCGAGAATAATTCTAAAAAGTGATTTTGAAAGAATTCAAAAATGGAATGAAATTTCATCTCTCATAACAAGTGTTTTGATCAAACTCAAACTCTTGAAGCTAGAGTCCAAGATAAGATAGAATCTCTACGATTATGTGGTTTATTACAATAGGAGAATCCTAGGGTAATCGAACTACGTAGACTTTGATCTTTGTCAAGCAATTGATGAGGTACGTAGGCAGTTAATAGGGCGCAAGTCCAATCTTAAGTTGACTCTTGTCTCCTAAGATCATTAGGTTTCTTTGATTCTTTCTTTTATTATTTATTATTATTATCTAGTATTATATACTACTTTCTTGGTTGATTAGATATGTTAGGATTATCATGATAAGATTTTGAATAAGCCCAATAGTAATTAGGAGACCTTTAATTAGGGCGAGGTGGGTGCCTACAAGGAGTTCCTTGGAACCTTCCCACTTCGTAACCTAGCTCCCGAATCCAACTTTGATTTGAAGACTAATGTTTTCCAAAATATGGAATCAATGTTTTATTGAAAATAAAACTCTTTTTGTGGTTTCCTTGTTCCCTAAAAATAAGGTGGCGACTCCCAGTTTTTTACAAACTCTCATCCCTTTTCAAAAACCCAATCTTGAGTGAATAATAGAGAAGGATAAACGTGGATAATAGAGAAGGATAATAGAGAAAGATAAATCGAGACGGATAAACATCATCCACAATCCACTCAAGAAAACACCCCCAAAGTGAACGAGAGGCCTCCCGATCCAGGTTGGCCGGTTCACAGACTGGCGACTCTGCTGGGGATGGCTAAACTCCAATTAATTATTTTTTGGCTTTTCAATTTCTTAATTTAAATAAAATCAACCACTTGCATTTGTATGACTGTGTGACTTGAATTCTGCATTGTGTGCGCATTGACTCTGCATGTTTAGGACGTTGTATGCTAAAGCCAACGATGAGCCTAACCCTAGGCCCAGTCTCTTTGATTCTTGGGTTCCATGTATGCGAAAGCCATCACCCTTATTGCCAAGTACCCTCGGGTATATCAAACGGACCAATCACGTACTGTTGGACCCACGCGGCATTCCTGATGTCACATGTGGTTAGGTATATCGATTGGACCGAGTGAATAAGGGACACTCAGCCTACCCTTTGCATTAGTCCATGTAAACTGTCTTTAGGACACATATCCTACATCGTCTAGCACACACTATTGTAATGTTATGCTGCCGGATTGACCCCCCGGTTTTGCTTGAGCCTTAATTGTGAAATGTGTAGAACCCATTAGGACCTGGATCTGTAGGATTAAACCTTTATGAAATGCCCTAAACTCTTAAGGGATGTATCCTCAAAGAGTCAAGGTACTTGATGAAGGCTTAGTACCCTACATATCCTTTGGCTTAGGCCCGTGGTAGTGTTATGCTGTTCGAATAGTGATGTCCGTTTATAGGCCTTAGGTGAGTTTGAAGTGCGGATTGTAGGCCCATACTCTTTGGATGAAAGGTATAGGCCTGCGATAAGATTGAGATGTGTGTTTAGGAGTTTTTGATGAGATCCTTGTCGGGGCTTTAGGTCCACTTTCATAAGATAGAATGTGAGAGAGTGAGGTTGATGTGTGGGCCTTAGACCCATACTCTTGTGAACATGTGAGATTGTCCTTTTTCATCCCTTTTCACACTGGAAGCTCTTAGTTGATTCAAACCTTTTCCTTTTTCCAGAATTCTGGCTTGGAGTCATGATTCTAGCGGTCGGTTGTTTAAGGGCTTACCTGTCGATTCAAAAATGTCTAGTAACGAGGATCATACCCCTATTGCCATTTTTTGACGTAATGGTTCATTTAGCGATTCATCTACCCAACAAAGCAAGGATTGCTGGCCCGGTACAATACCGTTGGATGTACCCAATTGAGAGGTGTGTGAATCCCTCACTGCCTAATCTACAGATTTTATGTACAACCACTTGGTATTGACTTGTACAGAAATCGTTTAAGAAATTTGATCAATGCAAGTATTGTACACTTTGTCCTTATACAGAATACGCCCCTCCTATTGGTAGAGTTTTATGGACGTCTGCCTCCCAGGATACAATGATCACGCCTGCAGAGGAAGCATTGCAATCTGTAGACATAATGAACCAGAACAATGCTATCTCTCTCTTTGTAGAACTTATGCAAACAATGAAAGACTGGACGAATTGAATGAAATGGACTCTGGACCCGTAGCCTATTTATAGACAAACTAGTGCCTCTTTGTGAAGTGCAGAAGGGCACCAATAAGGACACGATCCTGTGCAAGAGCTGCAAAACCAGACGCAACTCTTCACCATTGCAGAACAGTCATGACTGTTCCGGGAGCTGCAAATAGTCAATCTGGGTTAGCCCAAAAAGATAATGGGCTTAGTCTAAATTACCCCACCCCACCTAAACCGACGCGGTGCAGGCAGGTGCACTCGTGGTTTGGAACAAGCCCAAGTTTGGGTAGGTCCTCTCCCCTCACAAAACTTTGGTACCCCTTGGGCCCAACACATAGGTCCAATGTAAGGGTATATAAACATACAAGCTACCCACTATTTATTCAATGTGGGACAAAGATGACTATCACCTTCAACCACTTTCAAATGGGTTATTTTAAACTACAATTTCTCATTTAAAACATTAGTATTTTGAGCTTATTAATAGAATACATTAATCTCCTTTTGAAATGAATGCATTCCAATATGGGCCCACTTCAAAAAGCTGGTGGGACCCATATATAAATAAAGCTAAAGTAGCTTACTTATGCTTAAAATATAACATTTACATCAATAGAGTTAGTAGTTAATTGTTAATAAGGAAGGGGGCAACAAATAGGCTAAAAACTTAATCTATGGGAAAGACCCCATCCCATAAAGGGAGAGACATGAACCATTAAGCTAAAGCTCATGTTCCACCGAGGCCCATATTACTTACTAATAAAAAATTAAAACAAATATGTGTAAGGTTTTAAGACCTTAATTTCTTCTAAGCTTTACTTAAAGGATTAGGTTCCGGTGATACTGTCAAACAGTGATTTTCATATATTTTAAAATTCCATAGAACAGATTACAAGATATATAGATACAAGGAAGGATGTATTTTAGGAAGCTATTCATTCCTGTACAATATCTACTGGTAAAATCATGGTTACCCTTGAATAAAGGGATTTCTACAGCTAAGGTTTCTATAACTTGCTATTTTAATGACTCACGCCAACACTCCCCCTCAAGTTGGTGTGTAGATATCTCTAATGCCCAACTTGTCGAGTGAGTCAAAGAAGTTTTTACTGGAAACTGCTTTTGTAAGTATGCCCGCCAACTGGTCTTCCGACTTAATAAATGGAAACTGAATGATCTTTTCCTCCAGGTTCTGCTTGATGAAATGTCGATCCACCTCCACATGCTTGGTGCGATC
>JAESVK010001108.1:47134-65395 GCA_017140935.1 Hamamelis virginiana
TGAGTTCATCACAAAAAATTGAGTGTACACTTAATTAATAGAAGATGAAAAGCTAGATTAATTGATCAATTAATTTATAAGAAAGAAAACTATATCACCATTAAAACTACATGATGGGATCTTGGAAATAATTAAAAAACAACCTATGCTGGTCTACTCAAAGATTCATCTCCTTGAAAATGAATAAAAAGTATGGCAATTAGATAATTTCACAATATTTTAATGAAGTTTATGAACAAAGCAGTCATGATATTCTTGGAGTATTAAGCGAGAGCTCCTAAAATAGAACCCTATACCCTTGCTGTATATTGATAAAAAATAAAAAATTAAAAAAAAATAAAAGATTGCTCGTCAAATATTAATAACCCATTTCGATAAGTATGGTACCGTTTGTATTTGTTTTTCATAAGTACTTATTTGCTTTTTTAAAATTTTATAATATATAATTCCTTAAAAAAATTTTAAAAAAAGCAAATAAGTACTTATAAAAAACAAATCCAAACGGTGCCTATATATTTCTTGTGTCTTTTTTTTCTTTTTTTCTTTTTTTTACTTTTTAAAGTTAAAAGAATTGAAAGATTTTTTATTACCACAATTTTAAAAGTAACTACCAAAATTTTCCACACTCAAAACTTTCATTTTTCTATACTTTAAAAAAATAAATAAATAAGAAGCTTATTCAACAGATTCTTATGTATCCTCTACTTTTTATTAAGGGCAATTTCCATGAATAATCCTAAGTTTCCAAAATATTACGGCTATGAACCGGATCCAAAACTAATTACGCAAATATTTTTTTAGGACATAAATACCCTCCACTCATATGGGTATTTACAATTTGACCATTGAATGGTCAAAATTTTTGTACGGATGGATTAAAAAAAATCGAAGAGTCACCAATAATCAACACAATCCTCAATTTTGTATATAATCCTCAATCCCCAATATTACAAAGGATCACCAGAATTACAAATAATCACCAATCCCCAATATTACTAAGAATACCCGAAAGAGTAGACAAGATTTGATTGATTTGATGTTCTTGGAAAGCGCAAACTGAATGAATGACATACATGATGTTGACATGACATAAAGTGGATTGGGGATTTTTAACAATATTGGTGATTATTAAATAAATTGGGGATTGGGGATTGGGGATTCTGTACAAAAAATTCAGGGGACATTGAATTACCCGCATTAAATGCTGATGTGACATAAAGTGGATTGTGGATTCTTAACAATATTGGTGATTATTAGATAAATTGGGGAATGAGGATTCTGTTTATTTTTGGGGATTATACATAAAATTGGGGATCCTGTACAAATATTTGGGGGACATTGAATGACTAGTATTAAATGTTGACGTGACATAAAGTGGATTGGGGATTCTTAACAATATTTGTAATTATTAGATAAATTGGGGATTGGAGATTCTATTTATTTTTGGGGATTATACATAAAATTGGTGATTCTGTACAAATTGGTCAAACTTCAATTTTAAGGGAAATTTCGTCCAAAAAAACAGTAATAGGTGTATATCCGTAATATGTTTTAGATCGAGTTCGTATGCGTAATATTTTGGAAACTTATGATTATTCATGGAAATTGCCCATAAATATATGGAACTTTTTGGCCTTTTTTAATTCGTCACTGCCTACGTAACTATCGGTTGAATTTTAGGTTGACAATGCCATTTCCCCACTTGATGGATTGCTATAAATTATGAAGGGCAAATTACGCCAATAAATCCAAGTTTTTACAATATTACGTGAACAAACCTCATCCAAAAATATTTACACCAATAAACCTATCACTATTTTTTTGGACTATAATACCCCTCTGACAATCAAAAAGTTGAAATATTTTCAAATTTTGTACATAATCCCCAACTATACACGTAATCCTAAAAAATATTACATAATCCTCAATTCCCAATTTTGGCTAGAATTCCCCACATTATTAAGAATCTCAAATTCCTAGTGTCACATCAGCATTTATTACATGTCATTCAATGTTTCTTTCATAATTTTTTATTATAAAATATTTATAAAAATAATTAAAAAAAATGATGTGATATTTTATAAAGCTGATGTTATGGGTAATTAATGAAATGTTTTTCAATTAGGGGATCGGGTATTCTTCGTAAAATTGGGAATTCAATTTTAACTTGGGAATTGAGGATCGTGTGTTACAATGAGGATTTAGTTTATTTTTTTGGGATTGGGGATTATAGCTTATTTTGGGAATTTTGTACATTTTAGGGGATTATTTTCAAAAATTGAAATTTATTGATTTTTTTACCGTTAGATTGGTATTAGTGTAGTTATTTATTTTACTTAAGGGCATTTTAGTATAAAAAAATAGTTATTTATTTATAAAAATTGAATTTTTTTAAAAAAAGTTTTAAATGTTAGATTGGTATTAGTGTAGTTATTTATTTTACCTAAGGGCATTTTAGTCAAAAAAAAATATTGATGTAAATATTTTTGGATGGGGTTCAAGGGTGATTCTATTACCACCCACTTAATTTGCTAGTGGCACCAATTATCCAATATATATATATATATATATATATATATTTGCTAGTGGCACCAACTTATTACGTACTCCCACCATTAATTTTTTTTTTTTTTAAATTTATTTACTACATACACCCACCATAATATCCAAAACAACACCAACAATTAATCTAAAAACATGTATTTTTGTTTACGCCCACTAAATACCAAAAATGCCCTAATCTTCTTTTTTTTTCTTATTTCCACCACAAAAATTAGGACTTTATGCTAATATGTTCGGCTGACAACCGTTGAACATATGATCATATTTTACTAATCTAATGAATATTCTGTTATGTTCAGCAAGGGTTGCTAAATAATTTTATATGTTCAGTTGGAGCGATTGAACATGATAAGATGTTCAATTACCGCTATTTGAACATTGGCTGATGTTCAATATTGCATGATTGAACAAAAGAGCGAACTAAATATTAAAAAATCTTTTAAAAAATAAATCATATTTAAAAAATGCACATTTTCATTATTAGAATCATCCCACATGATCAGTTCATTGTCCATTGATCAAAAAATATCTTTTTTTGTTAGAGTTTTTAAGAAGTTATTATAAGAGTTTAAAAGTTTATGAGAGTAGGGTTTATGAAAAAGATAGGAACTTGGGAAGGAGAAGATGGGTGCATGAAATAATATGATTTATTTTGTTTATTTAATATTGCCCTTAATAGGAATATTTTTATATGTGGATATAATAGTAATAAAAAAAAAATTATTAATAAATAGGTGCCACTAGCAACTTAGGTGGATGAAAATCACCGAAATTTGTGTTCACATGATATTACAAAAACTTAGATCTATTGGCATAAATTGCCGTTTTGGATGCTAGCTAGTTCTCATACTGCGAATTTATACCGCCACCATTAAAAAAGGAGCTAGGGAGAGCAAACCACAAAGAAAATTCAAATATGGCCAACTCAAAAGATTTAGACATCTTGTTGTAAGTGGAGAAATTCCTTATCATTGACAAGTCTTCGTTTACATATATCAACCAAGAAACGAAAGTTCCTCTCTCTCTCTCTCTCATATATATATATATATATATATATATATATTCAACCTTTTGAGGCTAACAAGAAGATGGGATTGTCTACATAACCCATGTTCCATGATTAGCTCTCATAAAAACAAAAAATAAAAAAAATAAAAAGAAAGATGGAATTCTCTATGCATGAACCATGACCCATAAGGTTGAAATCCTCTGTTGAAAGACCCACTTACCTTAAGCAATTAACTTCATTTCTTATGCTCATCGAGTCCATCGCTTTCCTATTCCTTTTCCCTGATGGGCCCTAAAGAGTGACTTCAAGTATTACAGAACAAACGCCTCTGCTTCATTCATGCAGACCAGGCGTACAACACACACACACACACATATATATATATATACACACATTATCAATTATGTATCACCACGTGACTGATACGGTTTACAAGAGATGTGTAATTGCTTTACAATTATGGCATTCAGAGAAAATAGGACATGGGGTTTACAGTTTACCTGTAGTCTTGTACTGGACGATGGTGAAATTCACAGTTAAAGGTGGATTCGTGCACAGTTTATTAGGTTGCAAAATTTGATATCCATCATTTGATGAGTCCTGATAATAATATGAGATAATGAAAGTTACCTAAGTGGATGAATTTTGACCATTTGATTTGTGTAAATAAATTTTCGCCATCAGTAAAAGTAGATATAATTCAATTAATAATAAAAGTTAAATTCATCGAACTATTGTCATTTTCGATTTAATATTCTATAAAATGGAACACATTGGATTGAATAGTGGGTTGTAAAAATTTTGAGTTAATTCAGTAACTTGAAGATGAAACTTGGTGTTTTTTATTTTTTTTTTTTCTACATGAAGCCTATTCATTGACAAACACAGTGAAACATCATTAAAGCTTAGGCCTTTTTCAGGTCACCTTCTTCAATCAAAGAGGCCCCATATTACCCTCCCTGTTCTCATGGAATCTAAGGTCTCAAAGCAGCAGCCACAAGAGGTGCCCACCTTCTTGAATCGTCTCCCACAAGCAGACATGGCAGAAAACAAGCCAGCAGAAATCGAAGATTTCCAAATTGTTGCTGCAACCAAAGGTGAAGCCAAGAAGCAATTAGGTCCCAAAAGAAGCTCAAACAAAGATAGACACAAAAAGGTTGATGGCAGAGGAAGAAGAATAAGGATGCCGGCTCTATGCGCTGCGAGGATTTTTCAATTGACAAGAGAATTGGGTCATAAATCTGATGGAGAAACAATTCAGTGGCTGTTACAGCAAGCAGAACCATCGATAGTAGCGGCAACAGGAACGGGGACTATTCCGGCTTCTGCTCTTGCATCTGCAGGGCCCTCTGTTTCTGAACAGGGTAACTCTGTTTTGACTGGTTTGCATACAAAAATGGAAGAAATAGGACAAGGTGTTGGGTCGGGAAATAGGGCTAATTGGACAGTGATGAGTGGTAATTTGGGTAGATCTCATGTAACAACTGGGATGTGGCCTTCTCTTAGTGGAATTGGACCAGGATTTATTCATAATTCTGGTCCATCAATATCGAATATGGGGAGTGAAAATTTGACTTTCTTACCTAAATTTGGGTTGCATGGCTTAGAATTTCCAAATATGAATTTGGGTTCAATGGGTTTTGCCACAATTCTGAATGGAACTAATCAGCAACCTCCAGGTTTAGAGCTTGGGCTTTCTCAAGATGGTCATATTGGGGTATTAAATTCTCATGCACTGAACCAATTTTACCAGCAGATGGAGCAGAGCCGAGGCAGCGCAGACTCGCTAAATCAGCAGCAGCAGCAGCAGACGCCTCCTGATAAGGATGATTCCCATGGATCAAGACAATAGAAGCATGAAAAAATAGTGGAGTTTTTAATGAAGGATTTGATCAGAAACAATTAGCATAGCTTAGAAACTGAATATTCTCTCTCCTTGTTTCCTGTCTGCATAGATGAGAAATTGGTGAGAAGAGAGATTTCTGATGAATTTTGAGTTAGATATAGACTGGATTTGGTTCCCAGGATCGATCGTCCTTCCTTTCAGTTTTACAAATTTATCAAACTATGCAAAAACAGGTGCTCTTTTCTCTCTCTACTTCTTCTATATATGAAAGTTGTTAATTTATTGAACTGTTAATTATTGTTTCATTTCTTGTGATTTTTCATATGCAGGAAAAACTATGAAGAGTCAATGGCTTGGAGATTGTTTTTCTTTTCTTTTTTCTTTTTTTTTCATCTTCCAAAAATTTTGAGGGGGTGTTAATCATAGTAATAGCATTTCTTTTGGTCAGTAATATTATTATGCATATTTCGATCACTGTATTTTTTTTTTTTTTTTCTTTTTTGCATATTTGAATGGAGTGATAATCTGATTGTGAAAATAAACTTTGGGAGATTTATAAGATTAATTCTTCACAGATGAGTTTTTGTTACTTAGATGCATCTTCATTTTGAGGCATCAAAATTCAAACCTGACAGTTAATTGTGGAAGTTTGGCCTACATTCTTCATGTAAGTCTGCAAATCAATATCTTGATTCTCTTGTTCTTCATGTTTTGCTAGTTTAGATCAATTGCACATTCTTATTCATATCATTTTTCCAGTCTCTTTATCAAGTTTTATTCACATGAATGAGATTTTCCATTCTCACCCGTGACCAAATTCTTTTCATGCTGTTTCAGTAAGTCCATGACTAATATATAATGAAACTGTAGCTTAAAGCTTCATGCACTTCAATTAATTTGTAGATTACTCTCTCTCTCTCTCTCTCACAGTTTATCTAGGGCCTATTTGTTGCTTAAGAAACTATGATGAGAAAAGTGATAAAAATTCGATTGTTCGTTTAACAAAATTCTCATAAATTATAATTCCAGCAAACAGGCCCACTAATGAAAAATTTGCTCATACTCTAGGAACTTAGAAATGAGTTTTGTAAATTTTATAAGATAGTTTCAAAGAATTGTTTTGTAACCCAATTGTCAGATATGATCAAAAGAATCTCATAACACCCATTTCTATCTTTCCATTATGTTGTTTGTCATGGCATGTTTTGTATTTTGTGTTGTATTTTTTAAAATATATATATATATATTCTTGGAACAAGCATCTTTTAGGGTTATGAAAAACAAATTGTTTTGGATTGTGAGAGGGGTGAGGCAAGAGAAGCAGGATTCCATTCCCACAAGGCTCTTTCAAGTAGTGTACAAACCACAAAGTGGTGACACTCTCTATCAAGATGGGAAGGGTTGCCAGTTGCCACATAATATATAACTCTTTCAGAAGTTGAAAAAATCCAAATTCTTTATAAGTGATTGGTGAATAAGTGCAATGTCTTCAAAAGATAAGGAGTAGTGGTGGATGAAGGAATATTAGGTTCACTGATCTGTTGTTATCCTTTCTAGAGGAAGGAATCATTTGGCTTGGTAAGGGCATCTCCAGTAGTGCATCCATTTTTTTTCCTTCAAAAGCCAAATTTTGAAGGAAAAATGTGTTTTTCCAAATTTTGGCTTTGGTTTTGAAGGGAGTTGTTCCAGTAGTGCATCCATAAAATTTTGGTTCAACCATCTACTTTTCACTTCTACCCTCATTCTTTCTTATCAATTACATCAACTACCCTTCATTCATTTTTAAGACTCCAACCACCATTATTTTAATTTATCAATAAAAATTAATATTAAATTGATATTATTAAATTAATAAAAAATTAGTATTACATATTTTGTAATAATCACAAAATTATTATTACATATTTTAAAAACCTATATAGTTTCTATTATAAGGTGC
This sequence comes from Hamamelis virginiana, assembly GCA_017140935.1. Lineage (NCBI taxonomy): Eukaryota > Viridiplantae > Streptophyta > Magnoliopsida > Saxifragales > Hamamelidaceae > Hamamelis > Hamamelis virginiana. The sequence continues at coordinate 54,491 of JAESVK010001108.1, forward strand.
ACCAAATGCAGTGCTAATTTTGAAAAACCAACCGTTGGATTAGATTACCTGCTTATGAATTTCATGTTCGCAAAAAATCACAGTGATCCAACGGTTAGTTTCTAAAAAAATCATCTCGAAAAATTAGGTGACAGTTTAAAAAAAAATAAAGTCACAATTTTTCACCGTAGTTGTTTTCAGAAATTGACCGTTAGATCTCTATGATTTTTTTGTGAACACAAAATTCATAAAAAATCCATCTAATCTAACAGTCAAATTTTTAAAAAATACTCTACATTGAGCCTTATAGAACACCTTATATTAAAATCTTTGTCAAAGAAATAATTTCAAAGTAAAAATGTCAAAAAGAATAATTTATTTCCGTTGGAAAAAGACATCTGTTAGCCTTATGGCTTCCACCCTTGATAGTTGATTTTGATGATAACAATCATTGTGTTGTGATTCTATTTGATTTGCATATTGTGTATATTTGCTAGCATGAATTGTGGTAAAATTCATGATGATGTCTGTATCTTTGTCTCATGGACTTATTCTTGCATCATGGATTTGTTTTATCTAAAATATGCATATGCTATAAATGATAATATTTAGTATCTTTATATGCATATTGTTAGGGGGAGCCACAAATCGTTGATTTATGTATTTATTCTATATGCAAATTGTGCTCAATGTTTGATGATAACAAACATTGTACTATGAATATTTAATATAGTGCATATGTTCTTGATTGAACCCCTTGACATTATCAAATGGATGTATTATTAAATATCATACTAATACTATGGTTATTTGAATTTAATCATGTGATTCTTATAGTTGTCATCTAGCATATATCATGTGAAAACAAGATTCATGTTGTCAATTTATGAAGGTTCAACTATCATGAAGCTCATGCACTACAATGAACCTTATGTGAATATGAATATGTTGTATATTCACTAAGGACCATGAAGAGAGCCATTGCATTAATGCAATCCAATCATGAAGCCTAGCACAAGCCAAGCACAAGACTTGAAGAACCTTTGTGAAGACTTTAAGTTCTTTCTTGTGTGAGTGTTTAGGATTCTCTTTTAAATCTCTCTTTAGGATGAACTAATTGGCTCAATTGACTATGACTTAAAGACCATAGGTTTTAATTTGGAAAATTACATTTTGGTCAAAAATTGATTCAAACTCAGAGTGGGCTATATGGACTTAAAAGACAAAATGTTTTATAAAATGTTGTTTTTTTGTTGACGAAAACTTCCAACTTAAAATGGTCATATCTCCCTCATCTGGACTCCGTTTTCGATGATCTTGGTATGCACAGAAAGCTTGAGAAATCTAGTTTTTGAATATATAACTTTCAGCTCAAGCAAAGTTGGAGATTAGTCGACTAATCGCAGGCCAGTAGCTGTTTTCTGGAAAATAAGCTTCTAGTCGACTAACACTTTGTCCTAGTCGACTAAGCACCTTCTTAGTCGACTAAACACCTTGCCTAGTCGACTAACCGTGTCCGGAAACTTTTTCAAATGTATTTTTAAACCTTCTAGTCGACTAACACTTGTGCCTAGTCGACTAATCGACCTGATAGTTCATAATAGTTAGTTTTTAACGGCTCTATGTTGTCTCTAAACGACAATATTCCTTGTTAGGGCTATTAATACTCATTGTATGAATCTTGAATCAACTAATGATCACACTCAAACATATACCAACATAGTTCATATCATTTTTGTGTGATTTAGTCAAAAATCATCATTCTCTTGAGCCAAAATTAGTTCATCTATTTGAAGAGATATTAGTGAGAGTTTATCTTGTATTTCATCTACTCATTGAGGAGTTATTTTGTTGTACACACATCACATTTCTTTGTAAATCTTGTGAGTACTCTTGGTGAGCATTGGAGAGTTGTTCTTTGTGAGCTTTAGCCAAACATTCTTTGTGAAGCTTGAAGAAGTGTTCTTTGTGAGCACTAGTGGGTTCTTTGTGAGCCATAGTTGAAGTTCTTTGTGAGCTTGAGGTGAGAGTATTCCACCTGGGATAAAGAAGACTGTGTAAAGGTTTCTCCACCTTGAATGAGCTAATCCTTAGTGGATTATGGGAATCCTTGGGCTGAGTGCTTAAGGCGAGGAGTAGGCGGAGTCCGAACCTCGTTAAATCGCTGAGTTTGATTTCTCTCTATCTCTTCTCTCATTTCAATTACTTGTTTATATATTTACTTACATTGCTAAGTAATCGAACATTAATTTTATTTGGTAATTATTTGCAAAAGTTTGCCATAAACCCTATTTACCCCCTCTAGGGTTATATATTTGGGATAACAACATCCATCAGACCATAAAAACCCACTCCCCTATCTCTATGACTCTATATCTCCCTATCTCTCTCTCTTTATTTTCTCTTTTCCCATGGGAACCCATCAGAGATCCCAAATCTCTTTCTCTTTCTTTTCTCTCTCCCTATCTTTTTCTCTGCTCCCTATTTCTGGAGATGGAAGCTTCACGACGGCTGGAGCAGATCGATCATGTGAGATCGATCACAAACTCTGTCGATGGCTCGAACTTGGAGTTTTGGCGGTGCGCAGAGATCCCCGTGATGATCGATCAAGCTTCATTCACGTTCTTGGCGGTGCGCCTCTGATGGACTTGCATTTAGTTTTTCCGACCGTTGGAGCTCGGAAAACCGCCGGAGCTGGTAATCAAGTTATATATATATATATATATATATATATATATATATATATATATATATATATATATATATATATATATATATTATCAAAGTTATATTTTTTCAGTTTATTTCTATTTCATTATATTTTTTTTTTCAGATTAGGGCTCGTTTTGAATGTTTGCTATGATTATTTAGATGTTAAATTTGTTTTACAACATGCATGATTTTTTTAAAAAAAAATTTATGTCCCTGTTTGTTTGCTGGGAAAATGATACCAACCGTTTTGTTGGTTGATGAGGGCAAAAGGGACTTTTGCTCCACTTTGCTAAGTTTGGCTGAGCTACAGTGGGCATTCATATTTGGGCAAATATGAATAGCTACTGTAGCCCCTTCAAATTTGGAGGGGGGATATGAATGCACTACTGTAGCTGTTTTTTGCTTCAAAAGCCAAATTTTGGCTTTGGCTTTGGCTATGAATGCACTACTGGAGATACCCTAACACCATATCTAATGTAAATTTAGCAACCAAGCTCTAGTGGCATGTATCGAGCCAAGTTCTAGTGGCATGTATCATCATTTTTTAGAGAGAAACTTTAATTTCAAACACAGTTTTAGTAGCATGTATCATCATTTTAAGACTCTGTTAAACACTTTTTTTCACTTTTAGGAAAATCGAATCGATAGGGTTCAAACTCAGTGTTGGGTTCAAATCGAACCAAAGCGATGAGGTTCGAATTGACTCAATTAAGAGGACTTTTTAAGGAAACGGGCCAAGTGAACTTATCCCAGCAATTCTAAGCAAACTAAAAACAAGAATAAAATAAAATAGAATAGAATGGGGAAAAGGGAATAATATGAATATATAAATAAAAGAACTTTATTAAATACTAACCACTCGAAAGAACCACACAGAGCTACAGCTCAAAATACCCTCAAGCCTTTAGAAAAACCAAACACTATCCTCCAATGCAGTTTCTTTAACTTTCAAAGCAATAGGAATACTTAGTTCAAATTTCAAGACATCTACCCACTCAAAGCTTGAAATAGCTCTCCTCCAAGGCAGCTTCTTTAACCTTTCAAGATGACTGGAACTCCTTAACTCAAACTTCAAGACAACTTTCTCCATTCCACAACCCTTGAAATAGCTCGAACCCCTCCTCAGACAAAGGTATAACCACATCGAACCACCAATAAAGGACCCTACTGCGGAGCCTAAAAAGCCAAGCAGCAATAGAGCTCTCAAACACCCTTCTATGAATAAAAGAAGCTAAGAAGCTGATGTTTGTTTGAGATGTGTCACTTTGATCCTCGCCTTTGTATTTATAGACCTTTTAACAGTCTCCTTTTTTTTTTTTATTTCAACTTCTAGATTGAATCATCTTCTTTTTTTTTAATCAGATTACCTTTCTCTGATAATTCCACCAATCTTGATAAACTCCTGCTACATCTTGATAATCATCTTTTATGTGTAAGGACTTCAATAGAGAAGTGACTTCTCTGCTCCTTGAACCTCCTTATTGATAAAAAAATCTCTGACGTTTGGCTAGCCTTGAATTAATACTTGTCCAAATACAAAATAAATAGTATCGCATGATCCCCTTCCCCTTTTTATGCATTCAATTCCATCTGTTCTTGATTTTCTTAAATATTTATCCCTTTTCATTTCGACCAATCCTTTGAGACTTCTAAGTCCTAATGGTTTCCTTCTTTGTGGGTTTCTTATTATTAATTCTCTTTATTCTTCCGCAACGTGTCAACCATTAATTGGCCCGTGTTAAAATATAGATTAACAGACTCATAAATGTAAATAAAAATTTGAGTTTTTTAGCCAAAAGTCCCCCAAAAAAGTCCAGTAATTCGATAGATCCAGGAGACTTTCTGATAACCCAAGAAGTCCTTCCATTTTTTAATTGATATGTCGAAAGTCAACTTTTTTATTTAAAGACAGATTTACCCACAATTTTGCTTAATACATTTAACTATGTGATTTTTATTTCCTTTTTTTTTTATATCCAAAGCTATTTTATCTAATTTCAAATTTGAGAGAGATTAGAAAGAAAAGATTTTGTTAGTTTTATGTTTCTTTATTCAAAATTTGAATTGAACCAATAAATAACAATCCCACTTGAGCAAATCGTGTTCCAAAAACCCAAATTTATATTGATTTATTACTCAGCAACATATGAAAACTAATTTGAATGTATACATTTAACCTTTTTTTTTTTTTTTTTTTTTTTGCCAAATGGTAAAAAAAAATTTTTTTTTTTAAAAAATTATTTTTTTTTTTTTTTTTTTTTTTTGCCACATGGTATACATCAATGTTAGTTGTTAATCAATTAGTAGGGAAGGGGACACCAAAACCCAAGATTTGTGGGGCGTATGAGGATCCAAGTTCACCATTTAAACAAACCACCATAAACTCGCCAAAGGCGAGAGTCGAACCCATGACCTCCTAGATGAGAGTCATTGGCCTTGCCAACTGGGCTAATCTCAGTTGGTTGAATGTATACATTTAACAAAAAAGCGAAAACTTCACATGTTTGATGGTAAAAATCCAATCTTTTTCTCAGCCCCCGAAGTTATAATACAACCTAAAGACCACAAATATCTTTAAAAACCCAAATTTATATATGATTTATTACTCACAAACATATGAAAACTAATCTGAAAGTATACATTTAACCAAAAAAAATGGGAACTTCATATGTTTGAAGGTAAAAATTCTACAGATATTTGGCCAAAAGTCTCATTTAGAAGATGCTTGCTACATAAAGTCCTCCCATATTTTCTTTTCTTTGAAAAGTCCAAATTAAAGAAAATTTGCTGCCCCAAGTTCTATTTCTTAAAAAATTATTTTTTCTATGGACAGTTTTGCCCTTCTCTTATTTCTTTTTCCTGACACGCACCTCTTCCTCTCCTCATCCTCTTCTTCTTCTCCTTCTCTAATCAGCCAACCTCACCGGCTAGCAACATCTAGTGAAAGCATGAGGTTTTCAATCAACAAGAAATTTTTACAATCTTAGGTTCTCAATTGAACAGAAAATGAGAGGATCAGGCAACTCCATTTGATCTGCAGTTCGCCGGCGTATGCGGGAATCTAACTCCACCTTGATCTGTTTTTGTTTCTTTTTTCTCTCTCCTTCTCTTTTGTGCTTCTTTTCTTTCTCTGTTCTCTCTATCTCCCTCCGATGCCAGCGATCAGCGCCAAAGAGAAGAAGACATTGATGTTCTCTCCTTCTCTTTGGCTAATAGTGATTTGCAGCAAAAATTTATTGCGAATCATGATCGATCAGCGGTGGCAGAAGAGGATGTCGCCGGAGAAGACTCTCTGCTACTGGTTCACCATGTAGATCTGAAGCACAAATTGAGTTGCAGGTCGCCGGAAAAGACGATCTCGGATGGAGATGTCCGGCGCCGGCTACTGATCAATGGCTGTGCAAATCCAAGCACTGAATGTCAATCTCTCCAATGCATATTAGCCGTGCAATCAACGTGTTCAAAGACTACACCAGCGAGACTTCCATCGCCGCTACAGATACTCTTTTTTTTTGGAATATTTTATGGTTTGATTTTTTCAAATATGTAGGGAAAAAAAAAAGATTTTCATTAAGAAAATTAATTTTTTTTGTTTGGTTGGTGAGAAAATGGACGAAAAAGTAAGGGATTGTTTTTTCTTGTATTTTATTTTAAAAAATTTTCAATGTAGTGAATTGCGATTCCGACGTAGTGAAGTCTGGGGTCCTGCATAGTGAACTCGGGTTCCGGCGTAGTGACCTTGAGTGTCCGAGATAGTGAATTCCAAGTTGGGGTTAAAAGTTGTTTGAGAAATGAATGCCATTTTTGTCCAATTCATACCAAAATGACTTTTGGCATGAAAGATCTTTTGAGAGGATTTTTGGAATGAAAATCTTATAAAGGAGGACCTTTGGCCAAATTCCCCAAAATTCTACCTATTTCTCAACCCCCAAAGCGCCAACTATCAATGTACAGTTCGGCAACACCTGCCGAACTCCAGCAACCCACGTTTTAGAGTCGATTTGATTAGCTCTTCCACATTATGCTCACCTCACCCATGACCAGATTCGTGTTCTAGTTAGATATAGTCATGTGTCCTAAGAGTAAAAGTACGTGTGTATGATTATATATAGTCATGGCTATATATATATATATATATATATATATATATATATATATATATATATATATATATATAGAGAGAGAGAGAGAGAGAGATGATGAGCCACGGTCGGCCGTTTCTTGTGAAGATGCGGTTAATAAGAGTTGACCGTTAGATCAGTTCCACGGCTGACATTTAAAAGTCTCATTTGTAGTCATCCAAGGCAAGCATTAAATGCTTGGCAGACAAATCTGAAAATGGCAGCTTGTACACGGCACCTTTGTCTTCCCCATTTCTCTCACGACTCACTTCTCACTCTCCCTTCTACTCTCTCTCTCTCTCACCACAGTCCGGCCGGCAACCTGAATCAGTCCTCCTTCAAACATTAAAATGAATAAAAATTCCAGGAGCAATTCCCCATGTGCAAGAACTGAATTCCCCTTGCAACCCCGATGGTAGTTGCCATTTTAATTCTGATGCCATTTTAGCACCTCTTTCTTTCTCCAGTCTTGCCAAAATTTGCCAAAATTTAAATTAACTCAACAATTCTTCAGAGAGAGAGAGAGAGATGGTGATGGAGAGTTGCAGCAGAGAAGAAGTTGAAGTATCGAAGCCGTTGGTGATGCCACAAGCTTTCATGGTGGAGGAACAAAGGAAATGTGTTGGTAAAGGATTCAGCTGCAGTTTGGGTGCAAGAGATAGGAAGTTGGTTTGCGTGACTACAGGCAATTCTTACCTGGGTTCTCATATAGTCAAGGAGCTTTTGGCTCATGGTTACCTTAATTCGAGTCACCATTCCAAACCAAGGTTAGGCACTGCCAAGTGTTTTTTTGTGAACATTTTTCTTAGTATCCAGGAGAGATATAAGATAAGGATCACAAAAGGAAATGGAATTTGAAGGAAAAAAAAAGAAGGAAATTTGGTGTTAAGAGGCTATAGTTTAAAACCTTAAATATATCATTTGCCTTGAGGTAATCACTAGATGCCATTGCGTCAAGCCAATCGTGGTACTTGAACCAGATAGAGATATATGCAACAATACTATGAAACCTGCAAACCCAGTTTGATAGGATTAAGCTTAATTAAAGTTATGTTATAGAAACTAATAGCGAGCCTGATGTGAAGCTTGTTGGCCTATTACGCAAGCATTTGTCAAAGTAAGGTATGATTTTAACAAAAACACATTAAATAGTAAGCGTGACGTCCGGCAAGGTGATGTCCGGCGAGCGAGAGAGAGAGAGCGCACTCCGGCGAGGAGAGAGAGAGATCCGTCTGGCGAGGTGAGAGCACTCCGGCAAAGAATCTTGCTGCTTGCTGCTGGTGAGAGTGAGAGGAGGGAGAGGAGAGGAGAGAGAGAGAAGAAGCTTTGGGCTGCAGCAGTGTGAAGCGAGTGAGAGAAGGGAGAGGAGAGAGAGGAAGCTTTGGGCAGGTAAAAGGCTGCTGCTGGGCTTTGGGCAGTGTGAAAAAGCTCCTTAGATCTTAGCCGTCCAATTGATCTAACGGTGCAAAATTATTGACCGCACATAAGCCTCACACGGCCGACCGTCCCTCATCATTTCTGTATATATATATATATATATATATATATATATGCATGCATGTTGCAAAGCCCATTGCATAATAGAGTTTGAAAAACCGAACATTAAATTAGATAAACTGCTTATAAACTTCATGTTCATAAAAAATCACATTGATCCAACAGTTGGTTTTTGAAAAATTTTGTGAGTTTTTTGTGCTTAAAGTGACTTATATAGAGTCCATTACAAAACAGAGTCTGAAAAACCAACTATTGGATTAAATGAATTGCTTATAAATTTTATGTTCATAAAAAATCGCAGTGATTCAATGGTTAGTTTCTAAAAATGTCATAGAGAAAAATTGTGATATTTTTGTCCTTTAAAATATCACAAGTTTTTTTCAGTTATTTTATTCAAAAATCGACCGTTAGATCACTATAATTTTTGACGTACATAAAATTCATGAACAGTTTATCTCATATAACAATAGGTTTTTCAAACTTTTCTTTACAATGAGTTTTACATAGATCACCTTACATAACTTTAACTATAACAACATGAATGAAGAGCATATGCTGACTTTCGCTAAAGGATTTTTTTTTTTTTTTTACTTTAAATTAGGTAAAGTTGTGGACACGTGTTCACTTATCAACTCAAGCAAATATGGAAATGTGATCATATAAAACATGGGGCCGACATACCTGATATGCCCGGGTGAGAGGGGTGAGTTAGTTGGATCCTAGAAACAAAGCCTACAAATCTCCCCTCTACGCACCGTTACACCCTTAAAAGTTCTCATCCGTACTTGCTTTCTAGGCACGGCTACACCCTTTCAAGTCCATGTCCAAACTTTCTAAGCAAAGAAATAATAGAATTTCGCACTCTAAAAAAACACTCCTGCACTCCTACTCATATTACACTGATATAACTAATCTTTCTTTATCCATTAGTGACAAATTTACTGTTATACTAATGTTGCAGTTATCTGACCTTTATAGAGTCAGTTACACAAAAAATTTTGAAAAACTTATTGCTGAATTAAATATCATTCTAATATATATCAGGCGTGCCAAAAATCACAGTGATCCAATGGTCGGTTTCTAAAAAATTGACTGAAAAAATGGTGACATTTCAAAAAAATTAAAAAGTTACAGTTTTTCATCATGACATTTTTCAAAAATCAACCGTTGGATCGCTGTTATTTTTAGCATGCTTGACATACAAAAGGGTGATATCTAATCCAACAGTCAGTTTTTCAAAATTTGTAATGTAATTGACTTTATGGACAGGGGCGAAGCCAGGAATTTGGGTGAAGGAGGACGAACTTTAATTAATTGTTAATAGTTTATTCTATATAAAAAATCGAGAAAATTTTTGTTCATTTTTTTTCTATCGTGCTAGTTTGACCAAAAAATTGCAAAAATTTATAATCCATTAATATTTGATAAATGATATTATAATTCAATACATTTAATTGTCCTCATCAAGGACCTATCTTTTGAAATTGTTGTATGATGGTTTCATTAAAGCATCTCTAATACATCCATGCCATTTGATGTGTCAATACCAAATTTGGCACCTCAAATGGCACCAAATAAAATGGCATCATGTCAATTTTGGCACATATGTACGTCCTTCAATGTATTAATGTTATATTTTTGGCATTTTCCACTTTTTGAAGGAAAAATATGAATTGGCACAAATGGCATTTTCCATTTAAGGTGCCAAATTTGGCAACTCTATGTGTCATTGCCAAAATTTGGCACCCCAAATGGCAAATCATTGGAGCAACTTATTTGAATGTCGATGCCAAATTTTGGCAATGACAGCTCAAATGATGTACCATTGGAGAAGCTTTTGTCAATACTATCAAATGTCCTTCTCTCAATAAACACAACCAAGCTATCATTCATGAAGCCATCAAAGATTTGCCTAATTTCTATAATTGGCAAATCAAACCTAACTCTATTTATTAAGTACATAATAACGAATTAAAAAAAAATAGAGATAAGAAAGTAAAATAAAGGGGGTCAAAATTTTTTGGGGAAAATACACTTTGCACCCCTGTAAGTTAATAGTGAACACTTGACCGCTTGCACTTTCAAAATTTGGCATAGAGACTTACGGTGGCTTACGGTGTTTAATAATATTGTGATTTTACCAATATGCCCTAACCCCTTAGGAATCTCGCACATCCATCTCCCCTGTCCATGTTAGATTAGTCCCTTTACAACCAAACTCATCTTGCCTCCATAACTCTATTTCTCTGCTACCTTACCTTTGAAACTTCAAATCCCACCTCTCTCTCTCTCTCTCTCTCTCTCATTCATGTGAGAGGGGTTCAGAACACCATTAACGAAAAACTTTAGGTGGGTCGAATACAGAAGCTATACACATATCGATAAAAGCTCCAATTGCAACAAGTAAAGTTCCAAGTATTTTAGCCTCCCATCAAAGCCTGATAACGGGTTCAGTCCCTGACCCAAAAAGATTTGGGGTTCGTTACATGTCGGACCACAGAGCTCCATATGTGCCAGACCCCAACTAAAAGAAACAGAGTCCCTGGAAGAGCATGCCCCTTGAAAGATCCCATCTCTATGAGATATATATATATAT
>JAESVK010001108.1:65495-79275 GCA_017140935.1 Hamamelis virginiana
GTGATTTTTGGCAGGCATGACATACATTATAAGGGTATCTAATCCAACGGTCAGTTTTCCAAAATTACATCACATGCGGCTCTACTGTTAGATGCTTACTTTAGCTTAAAGTAAGGTGATGCTCATAAGAGAATTTCTTTATATATATATATATATATATATATATATATGGGTCAAGTTCCCTTTACACCCTATTTTGACACCTATATTTACACCTCATTTTCAAAACACAATCTATGATAGATATTTTACGAACCGACCATTGGATTCAATACATTTTTTTTATACATATCACTTATACCAAAAATCATAGTGATCCAACGGTTAGATTTTAATAAATGTCACTATAAAAAATTGTTATGTTTTTAATTAATAAAAAAAATAATAGTTCTTCAAAATGATATTTTTCAAAAACTAACCGTTGGATTACTTCGATTTTTTTCATACATGACAAACATAAGATAAGTATCTAATCTAACGGTCGGTTTCTCGATTTACAATGGTATTTGAAAACGAGGTGTAAACATGAGTGTCAAAATAGGGTGTAAGGGAACTGTCCTTATATATATATATATATATAGAAAAATGTTCTAGTGAACATTTGCTGACTTTAAGCTGAAGTAAAGAACACAAACCCTTGGATTGGAATCTTGAGATGAATCTTCCATTAAGTGAATGAGAATACAAAGGCTTGTGTTAGAATCCAAAGGCTTGTGTTATTTGCTTACTTTAACTAAAGTAAGCAAATGCTGACTAGATCACTTCTCTATATATTTATACTCCTTTTATTTTTAATGTTTTATCAAACTGGCGCACCAATTAGTAGCACTGTTACAAAAGAAAGATACATCAAAAGGTAAACAATACCCACCAATTAGTTGATTTATAATGTTTTATCAAAGCAATACGAAAGCATTCTAGAATATTGTTTGGGTGGAGATATTACAACCCTAAAGAATGGTTTCCACACCCCGGCCCATTAGTCTTTAAACCTCATAATTTTGTAATAAAAAAATCCCACCAACTCCCCAAAACACCCATAACCCCATTTCAGCCCTAATTCAATTTGTCTTCACACCCCATTTTATTTTTCAAACAAATTTCACACCCACTCATAGCACATCTCTCTCTCTCCCTCCCTTCTCCAACATGTACCTCTCTCTCTCTCTCACTCATGCATGAACGCCCGTGCGCACACATACACATGCATGGCTCATTATAGAAGATTCCATCCACTTTTTTTTTTTTTTGGGTTTGAATTTCTTGGGTTTCATTAGGCTTGTTTCTTTTTTCTTTTTCTTTTTTTACCGAGCAACGAGGTGTCTAGGCTGTTAGAGCCCAACTAATCCCAATTTTTCACGCGAGGCCAACATCCCATGAGATTGTATAAAGCTCTCGCTAGTAGCTAGCCAAGAGAGTTTGGTTGGATTCGAATTTGGGATATTAGGGTTTATAGCTCACTCCTTTGCCGCCAGGCAAACTCTCATTGGTTGGTTTCATTAGGATTGTTAATGGTGATTAATTTGGTAGGGAAGGCTTCCATGTTTCGGAGCCAGTGCATGAAGTCATTTGTCCTTCTTTTTACCTGTTTAGCAAAATGACGAGTTATTCGAAGACACGGAACCTAACAAATTGGATTTTTTTCGATCACAGAAAACCTAAAAAAATCAATTTGTTCGGCTAGAATTGATCTAATGGTATGTTTGGTCAAAAACGATTTAACAAACTTGCTTTGTTTGTAGGTTTCTACATAACAAATTGATTTTGTTAGTTTTTCTATGATCGAACAAATCCAATTTGTTAGGCTCTGTGTCTTCGAACAGCTCGCAATTTTGCAAAAGAAAAAAGAAAAAGAAGAAACAAATAACCAATGGCTTAAAAAAACAAACCTTTACGTTACTATCAACCTTTTGAACAACCATTTTTCTTCTCTATTACATTAAACAAGTCAAAGAATGTGAAAATATCAAAATCTAATTAATTTATATGAGAGTGGTGGTTAGTCAGATGGGTAGGGTTTAGATGGGATGGTGAATGTGAAGAAAAAGGGAAGGGAGAATATGGTAGGGTCCAAATGGGGGGTTGGTGGGTTTTTCTGAGTGGGGTATGGAGATCAATTTTGGTAGGAGTTAATGAAATATTTTGAATTTTAGATATTCTTAATGGTAAATTTGTCTATGGACATTTTTGGAATAATGATATATGGAGTGTGGAAATCTATCTTAGGGGTTGCAATATCCACGCTCATACCATTTTGGTCTTTCAAGGGTGGCAAAATGGGTCGGAATTTACAAGGTACAGGCCTAAATCCTTTAGAGGACCTAAACCCGGCCCAATCAAAGCCTACCTGAACTTACCAATCCACCAAGTTTCTCAAAACAGACTCTCAAACCATTGTTGAGACTTCCTTACTTTTCTTGTCTTTTTTATAATAACTTGTGATAGTCAAGAAGCTGACACACACACACACACACACACACACACACATATATATATATATATATATTGTATTCTTTATTAAAGCAATTGGTTAAAGTGGGTGACCCATCACCCATTTGTGAGACTATTTTTGGCATCTTCATTGGACCTTTTGATCTAGGCATTGCAAACCCATTTTAGACCATTTATCCCTCCACAATGCTTTTTCATAGGAGCAACTGAACTGCCACCTCCATGCCATGGTGTGTCATGCTTTAACTTCTATCTTAAAGAATCCCTTATTTTCGAAAAGAACATTGTTGCACTTGTGTGAGGAATAATGTGTCGATATAAACCAATAAAAATATACTTAAACGTGGTTATACTGTCATAAATGAAATAAGTATAATTGATTCATTAAGGACCAGTTTACAAATTAAAATGCGACCATTCAGATCCAACCCTCCATTTAAAGTAATGGACCGGCATGGGTTGTAAGAAATATGAAGGGCTAGATGGCGAGTGGTCCGTATTTTTATTTGTGGGCTGATCCTTAATATATCAATTATGATGAAATAAGTAATAGTTACTGAATAAAGTTTATCTCTACATTCCAAGTTCCAAACCAAGAGCTAATTTTGGCAAAGACTGATGATAGGTCCATATCCAATAATTTATTAGTTTGATTCGTGGTCCAGTCCAGTGGACCACATAATTTGAATCTAGTCCATTCAAAGTGGCGAGCCTCAAACTAGCTTGTCTTTTGGTGGGGTGCGGCATTCTTGTGAATTTGTTGTATTTTATGGTTATTTGTCAATAAAGTAGTACTTTTGTCCACTTGTACTTTCTTAAGTTCCCACTTGCATTACTTTTTCTTAAAATCATTTTGAAATTAAATTTGAAATGATGTAATAACCGTTCTTAAATGATTTGTAGAGTGATAGAATGGTCGATAAAATTATTAGAAGTGACTGCAGCAAAACTCGACACTTTTATTCTAAAAATTTTGATTTGTAAAGACACAATTTAAGCATAATTTTTAAGAAATATGTGAAGAGATAGTTCTCCAAAAATTATTCTGTAGAAAGATAATGCAAATGGAACCTAACTCATTAGTCCTATAACTTAATTAGACCATTAAAGTCGTACACTCTATGTACATAGTAAATCTGACAAGGTAGCTCGGGCAGTTAAAAATCATATCGTATAAAGCGAAGGTTCTGATATCTAAGCTTAACAGTTAACACTCTATTGAATGAACTAGATTTATATATAATATCGCCGATATTTAAGCTCGAATTTGGCTCGAGATCACTTAATAATAATTAAAAATCTCATTTGAGGGTTTTTTTTTATTTTTAGTGGTTATGCCAAAAGTTACAAACCTATTCCTATCTCTACCCCTAATCCTATTTAGTATTATCAAATGGGCATTACTATATTTTCATGTGCTTGAATTTCAATCTTCTCACGTGAATGTGAGAATAGACATTACTAGATTAATAGATCATCGGTAAAAGCTCGTTTGAATTTACTCATAAAATAAGGAAACAAATTTCAAACTTTATTTTTATTTTTATTTTTTAAAACTTATTAATTTGCCAAATAAAACTCGACTTGTGTATATTCGGATCGATAAGTAGGTCTATCTTTATAGGACGGAAGCTACAAACTCCGAAACCTATGCCCAACTTGTAAGGCCTAAAATTGCCAGCCTCTGTCACTTTTAAGTAGCCATGTGGCCAAATTTAAACTAATGTAACAATTACCTACAAGTGTACTTAATGTGCTGGCATGGTAGCTTCCTCACCAAATACAAATGCAAATGCGCACGTACACATGGAAAATGGGTTACACGTTATCCTTTCTGTGACACGTCAGACCTGCGTGTATGGGTGTGGAAAAGCACCAGTCCAGATATTTTTATTTACATAAAAAAAAATTTTAAAAAAAATGCTAAATCCCATTCTGTTAGATGGTGTTAAATATAATAAATATATAAATAAAGAAAGCACAATCACATGCCTGCCCAGTGCCCAAGTTGCCGTAGCTGGGTCCCCACCAAACTCTGGGTTAGTGATAGAGTTGTAGCTAGCTAAAGGCCACAGCCATTGTTGTACGGACATTATGTTCCTCCTCTCATTCTGTGTTTTGCCTTTCTTCCTTTTTAAAACATCCCTATGGTCCATTTCCTTTTGGGTTGCAGTCTTTAAGAGCATCTTTAAAGCTTTAATGTCATTTTGAAGGGCCCAGACTTAATATCAAATGACCCCAATGCTAAATTTTAATATATTTCCGTCAAATAATTTCTATATATATTCTTTTCCGTTTGAAAATAAATTTTATTATCACTGAATCCAAATAATAAGATCCTTTACCGTGAGGATCCTGTAGGTTAAAATTGAAAATAACTAATGATGAAAGATTAATTAATATACCCTTTCATTAGTTTTTCCATATTTTAGCTAGCATTTAGTTATTTATATTATTTTCAGATTTAACCTTCTTAACTTTAGGAAGTCCCCGTCATCCTAACCTAAATAGATTAAAAGTAAAATTAAATATTAGTGAGAGAATGTCTAATATAGCTTTTACAAATTTAAAGTTATAATTTATATGCGCCACTATATTCAGAATCTTTATCCTAATTTCAAGGAAGAGATAATCTAATATTTACTTTTCATATTACTTAAACAATTTAATTATACTATATTCAGAATCTTTATCCTTAATTTTACGAAGCTTGAGAAGCGTTATTTTCATTTTTGGAATCTATAAGTGGTTTTTTTTTTTTTAAATGCATCTATCTGATCTCGTGTGAGTTAGTATCCATTTACTGAAGGGAAATTTTATCCTCAAATTTGACTGAAAGACTTACTCGGTTAGTACTTTTTTTCATGAATCTAATAATCCAAATCTCTAGTACAAGGGACCGATCACTAAAAAAACCAAAAAATAAAAAATAGAAAATGGTTCAACCGAAAATGAAAACTCACCAAAATGCCTATGCAATAAGACCAAACATATATATATATATATATATATATATACATATTTGTATCTCTTCTCTGTTCTCATGATGTGCAGGACGAGCAGTCATGGCAAGTGCAGTAATTGAATGTATGAATGTGCCCTGCTCTTTCATGGTGTTTCTTTCCCCCACATGTTGTTTATTTGTCATTGTTATTAGTTTGACCAACAAAAAATCAGATTTGCAGTTGCCAATTGGACACTGAAGAGATATGGATCTCTTTAGTGGGTGGTGGTGAAAGATGATCCAATCATGTCAGTTTTTGACTTGTAAAATACTCTCTTAGACCCATAGATGTTTTTTCTGGGTCCCAATCTTATGGAGATGCCCATCCAACGGTCTAAAATATATATATATATATATATATATATATATATGGGAAAAGGGTAAAGCAAGATTTCGTATTGACTTCATCTCACATGTTTTATTTAAATTATTAATGTATTCCTCCCACTCTCTATATATAATTAATTATTTATGTAGAGATTCCATACACTGCAGAGTGGGGGTGAGAGGGATATCCATATCCAAGTAATATTATAACCAGGGGTGAAAGTTGGGTGAATTTCCAAATACCTCCCAATCATGGAATCTACATAAAAAAGCATTAAGGAGCATTCATCTCAATGCTACTGTGAGCTAAGTCAAAGTCAATCCCCTCTCTCTCTCTCTCTCTCTCTCTCTCTCTCTCTCTCTATATATATATATATATATATATGAGAAATGGGAAGGTGAGGCTAAGGTGCTAGTAGCGTCACTTGGTGATTGTACTAAAGACCTAGGTTCAAATCTTACCTTCACTCGGGATGGAAAAGAATTTAAGAATAATAGGAGGGTTCCCCTTAATCCTATTGTGTAGCTCATAAGCCGAGTAAGCTTCATTAGACCAAAAATTAATAATAATAGTGGAAGATGAGACTCCTAGCAGAATCAGCAAGAAGTAATGGCTTAAGAGTTAAGACCCAAAGTGGGTTGGTAAAAAATCACGAGCTGACCAAAATTCCATCCTACATCCTTCTTACTCTGCTAAGAAGCCAATACAAGAATTTTTCTTCTTGGAAAATGTGTCGGATGGTCGCATTCCAAGGCTATTGGAAAGAGAAAGCTTATAATCAGCCTTCATTAGGATGATAAGAGCGCTCTGCTAATTGATAGAAAAACTTTGTGATGATATGAAATGGATGGATAATAATAATAATGACTCTTGAAATTATTTGGAGTCAAATCTACCTCAAGTAAATGTTACGATTCCTCACATTTTCATATGCATACATGACAACAATACAATTCCCTTTTTATCTTATTTTATTTTATTTTATTTTTGATACCAAGCTATAAAAAAAATAAAAAATAAAAAACAAATTCTATATAATTTTTTAGGATCACATTTTGAATCATTAAGGACCTGTTTACTTTGTGAAAATTTTAATAATTTTTATTTTCTGTGAAAATTTTGTAAAAACAGTTTTCAAAATTTAGAAATTGTGTAAATGCTTTTACTAAAACTATATAATATTTCTATATGTTTTATTATTTTTATTTTTTTGATTTTACAGTTGGTCTACATTTTTTTTTTTCTATATGTTTATAAGCACTGCCATGATATAATCCTTATTTTCAGTTTTCATGAAAATACAAAATATGTCTTTTTGATGTTTTCACATTTCCTTAAAAACTGAATTCGTTTTCTTAAAAATAGTTTTCATTATCAACAAGTAAACACGTTTTTTAGACTGTTTTCTATTTTTATTGAAAATAAAAATGAAAATTGCAAAAAATTTCACGAAGTAAACTAGTGCTAATCTTTCAAAGAAAGATGCCATTCGAGTCCCTTCTTTTTTAGAAATATATTGAAGAGGATTGGATTACTAAATCTAGTCTAAAACTAATCTTTTGCCCTCTCTTGTTCTCATCGGTAATGCGACCAAAATAATAGCGGAGATTTACGTAAAAAAAAAAAAAAAAAAGTCAAGAGACAGCAATTACTTTCAAATCAACAGAGCCACACAAAGAGATTCTTTGAGCATAGCAGAATCCCACTAGATATGGAAAGATAATGAGAGACATAAAGATACAGGATTCCCCTAACCCAAATGGGTCACCCAATGAACAGCAAAAATCCCAAGTAGATTACGAATAATAATGTATGTGTGGGAGATACAGAGAGTGGCCTTAATTGGGGTCTCTTTTGGGAAGCAAAGACTCCTTAAAAGTCCACACAAATGGAACCATGTTCCGCATCCTGTCCCTCTCCATGTAAACCCTTTAATAAAAACCTATAAAGAGTCTTAAACAAGGATAAACACTTAATGCATCCTTCTTACCTATCTTATCGTGAGCCCGCCGCTCCCTTTAGAAGCCGTAGGATAGGTATTTTGAAAAATCGACCGTAGAATTAGATAATCTTCTTTATGTATGATATGTATGCCAAAAATTACAGTGATCCGATAATCTATTTTTAAAATATAGTTCATGAAATACTATGACAGTATTTACTATTAAATGCTGTAATAATTATTTAAGAGGCTGTATTTTAAAAAGCGATTACTGTGATTTTTGGTAAACATGACATATATAAGAAAATTATCTAATCTAACAGTCAATTTTTTAAAATATTTATTCTAATGAAAATGAATTAATGATAAAATGGGAAAATACACTTTGCACCCCTGTACTTTAGTCCAAAAACACTTTGCACCCCTGCACTTTAAAAGTGAACAATCAGCCCCCTGCATTTTCAAACTTTGGCAGTTTCCTCCCTTCTGTTAGTAGGCCGTCCATATATTTAACAGAAGAGTTGTCAGATGAACATTTTTTGCATGTGAAATGACTTAAATGCTCTTATTTTAATTTAATACAATAAATGAAGCATTTAAACGGTTTGACCCGATCCAAAATTTTCCACCCATTGAAACCCCACTTTAGGGCCATCTCACCCATGAGACTATGAGTGAGCTCCCCAACTCCGGGGATCCCAACTCCAGCGACTGTGTAAGGACCTGAGGTTTCATATTCAGTGCTTCAATTAATCTTCAATTTGAAGAAACTCACCCACCGTTTTTATATTTTCAATTTGAAGAAATTCACCCAAAATTGAGAATAAATTTAGAGTCTCCAACTTAGGCAGATTACTCACAAATCTTGTAAGTGCATAAGTTACACCAACCAGTCTTCTCTCTCCAGTGAAATCCAAAAAAGCTTTAGCCAGCTTGGGGACATTTTTGAAGGAGAGGGATACTAAAGGACCAGTATATTAAACATAACAAGATTCTCAGCATATATTTCAATATTCTCCAATCTGAAACAGTTCTGTATATTCAGAAACTTCATCCGGAGGCTTGGACCATAAAAATTCAAATTCACAAGATCATTGCATAGATGCAGACTCAGCCCTTTAAGAAACAAACAATTTGATAAGAGATTCTTTAGATGTAGATCACTAATATTTACTTCTTGCAGTTCAATTGTGATCAAGGAGGAGAGAGTATTTGAACTTGGATGGATCCTAAGACTACATGAAGCCAATCGCAGATGCTTTACAGAGCATTTTCTCCCTAGGGAAGCAAGAAGCCAATAAGGAAATTCATAATGCTCAGGTGCAGTTGAAGAGGTACAATTCACTTTAAAGCTACACCACTCTGATAAATCAAGATCAATATTTTCAACTCCTTTAATAATTGCACAATTAATCCACCGATCAATATAAGAGCCAGACTCCCTACCCGAGTGAAAATGGATAGCAAGTGAGTCTATCCTTGGGCCCTCAAAATGTCGATGCATGAACTGATGCATAAGGGGATTTAGGACACCGAACACAAGTCGAGATTGCCGGAGGGAGAATCCCGTTCGCCTGCGCCGTGGGTGGAGATAGCTGGAGAGTATCGGCAGCTTGTATTGCAAAATTGGGGAGATTTAGGGCACTGAACACATTGTAGCTCCCGCTGAAGCAATTATAGCAACTCCGGCACCGATTGATTTTGCACCTTCTATCATTTCTAGTTGAGAATCCTCGTCACGCTTTTGAATTCACGATTTTCTCTTTCCTCTCCTTCGGACCCTCATTCCTTTTCTCTTGGGCATCTCACTTGGTAATGAAATTCTTTTCGATCTTCTACCAATGATCAGTAGATTGAACACCAACAGAATCTCAACAAAGAAAGAGAAGAAGTAGAATCAATCAACGACACCTAGATCATGAAACGGGCATACCTTTCATCTGCCCTAGGATCCCATCTCTCTTCGATTATTCAAGTGATTGATAGTTAGGGATTTTTTTTTTAGTTAGCTAAACCCATTTGGGTATAATTATAAACCGACAACCCGACTCAATATTGTGCCCGAATATAAAATGAATTTACAAAGGGTAAAATGGTAATCTACTCTCATTTTTAAACGCCGTAAGCCATAGATGCAAAAGTTTGAAAGTGTAGAGGGCTGATTGTTTATTTTTAAAGTGCAGAGGTGCAAAGTATTTTTGAATTAAATTACAGGAGTGCAAAGTGTATTTTTCCATGATAAAATAGATAAGAATCTTTTTATTGGATCGGAATTGATAACATACACAGAGTTTCTATATATAACTAAAGAAACACAGCCGCCCTAAAACGAGAAGAAGGGAGGGCAAACCCTAGGCGGCAGGAGCCAGAGAGGGTGGGTGGGCCCCAAGTGAGCCGCGACAAGCCCATGCCATATATTTCTTATATGTAAATTTTTCTGGTCATGTCCCTCCAAAACTCTTCGTCCAGCTCAAGAGCCACCACCACCCAACACACAACACATAACACCCCTTACCGAACTCGAATCCAAAGATAGACACAGCCAGAAACCGAAAGCGAGTTAGAGAGAGAGAAAGAGGAAACCAGAGCAGCCTCTTCTCCAAGAGCAAATAAACTCTTTCGTGCTCTCTCTCTCTCTCGCTATATATATATATATATATATCAACCATCGAGAGCTCTGTTTCTTGTGCTCTCTCTCTTCCTCAAATGGATTGTTGGTATCCTTCTCAAACAATAGATGATGAATTTGAGAAGCTCGTGATTCGAATGAACCCTCCTAGGTATGTCAATCTTCATTCTCTTTCTCTTATTTTTTTTCAAGTGGGTTTTTTTTTTCAATATAATTTGTTCATAGTTTTTGTTGAATTCAAGTGGGTTGTGTGTTTTTTCTCGAAAATTTCATATTCTTGAGCTGAAATGGTTGAATTTGAACGTTAAGACAACATGGGTATGTGATCTACTCTATTATTTGGCGTGGGATTTGCAGGGTTTCTGTTGATAATGCCTCAAGCAGGAAAGCCACTTTGATTAAGGTATTAGGATTTTTCTTCAGGGTGATTCAATCATCTAATTTATTGATCGTCTTAAGGCAATTCAAGAGAATTAGGCTTTAACTTCTGTTTTGGTGATATTTGCAGGTTGATAGTCAAAATAAGCGTGGGAGTTTGTTAGAAGTGGTTCAGGTTCTAACTGATTTGAATCTAATAATTAGACGGGCTTACATTTCTTCAGATGGGGAATGGTTCATGGATGGTTAGCTTTTAATTCACTCTTTGTCTTCATACTTTTATGTGGGAGTTTTAATTCTAGGATCTGTAATTGATTTTCTTCTTTTCAATGGTTTTTGCAGTGTTTCATGTTACAGATCAACATGGGAATAAGCTCTCTGAAGATGATGTAGCTGAAAGGATTCAACAGGTAGATCTGCAAAACTAAGTCTTCATTATTAATTTTATTTATCTTAATTATGTGGTTCTTAAGAGACACACTAGAGAGTAAAGAGACAATGTCAGATTTCTAATCTCAATGGTTGAATTGAAAATGGGGCTGACATAATTTTCCTATCAGAATTTATGTTAATTGTATTATGGAAATATGGGTTCCCTTAATTGGTTTAGCCTTCCCTCTATTGAATGGTTTTTTTTTTCCTTTTAAATTTTTATTTTTTAGTCCTCCATAAAGATTCAAGCTTATCCCTAGGTGAGATTTGATTTGTACACTATAAAAGTAGAGACCATCCTAGAGACTCAGAAGAACTTAAAGAAACACAAATGACGAAGAAAAAAAAACAGGAAAATTTGAAAGGGAGAAAGTTCTTGGTTAAATATGAAAATGACTTGAAAGAAGAAGAAGTCAGTCAAATCATCTACAGATTCATAAGAAGATGAAACAGAAGTAATCTACTCTTCTATGGTAGAATTCCCTCCACACATAAATCCCCTCCACAAATAAATGCTTCGATAGCTAGATTACAAGAGGACCTGACAAGGTTGCTCTCTGGTTTGTACCATAATGGTTTAGCAATAATATTATGTGTGAAACCATGTGAATTTCCACGTCATGTTGATGATTAAATGTACAATGTTGCAGTCGCTGGGACCAAGGGCACGAAGCTTCCGGTCCTTGAGGAGGTCCGTGGGCGTCCAAGCAGAATTGGAGCACACAACCATTGAATTGACTGGAAGAGACCGGCCAGGCTTGCTCTCGGAGGTTTTTGCTGTTCTTTCTGACCTCAAATGCAATGTGGTAGCTGCGGAAGTCTGGACCCACAATTCAAGAATGGCATCAGTTGTTTACATCACCGACGAAACAACTGGATTGCCCATCGATGATCCTCAAAGGCTTGCTAAGATCAAACAGCTACTTCTTTATGTGCTAAAAGGGGATAGAGATAGGCGAAGTGCCAACACTGCTGTTTCTGTGGGATCAACTCATACACAGAGAAGGCTGCATCAGATGATGTATGCTGATCGTGATTATGATGTGGATGCTGAGGATTGTGGTTCGTCGAGTGATCAGAACAAACTCCTTGTAACTGTTGAGAATTGTGCAGACAAGGGTTACACTGTGGTGAACTTGTTAAGCCCAGACCGGCCTAAGTTACTCTTTGATACAGTATGCACATTGACTGATATGCAGTATGTGGTATTCCATGCAACTGTCATTGCTGAAGGACCAGAGGCTTCTCAGGTTCTGTCTAATTACCTTAAGCTGCATTTTTAATTTCTTCACGGTTAATTTTGATTTAAATAAGCTTGATTTGAAATCTCGGCTTTCTTAGTCAAACTACATTCCAAAGTTCAGTATATTTTTCCATTTCAGTTGAGTCACTGTCCTTATAAGGGTAATTGGATTTGAGTAAGGGCCTTTGTTATTGGGGGTCCTTGTTAATTCTTATTCTTTTTGCCTGTGATCGATTGCATTTTTTCGAACAAAACAAACATACCTAACAATCAGCATATAGAATCTCATTGTGTTGTCTTGTTTTACTCTTTGTTTAATCACAGGAATATTTTATCAGGCACATGGATGGGTGCCCAATTAGTTCTGAAGCAGAGAGGCAAAGGGTAATCCATTGCTTGGAAGCTGCTATTAAGAGGCGAACTTCTGAGGTACAGTGATGGGGAAGATTAAATTTGTATTCAGCCCTTTAATTTCTTGTTCAAATTGATTTACCTTTGATGTTATTGCTTTGTTTGTGATATAGGGTATAAGACTAGAACTATGTGGTGAAGACAGGGTTGGCCTTCTATCGGATGTGACTCGCATATTTAGAGAAAATGGTCTTTCAGTCACTCGAGCTGAGGTCACGACCAGGGGTTCTCAAGCTGTGAATGTTTTCTATGTGACTGATGCATCGGGGAATCCTGTTAAGAGTGAAACAATTGAGGCAGTAAGGAAGGAGATTGGCCTGGCAATTCTTCACGTGAAGGATGACGAGTACTCAAAATCTCCAATCCAAGAGAGTGGAAGGTTCTCTTTGGGTAATCTCTTTCGATCAAGATCAGAAAAGGTCCTTTACAACTTGGGTTTAATAAAGTCTTGTTCTTGAGCTAGTTTTACTAGGTAAAAGTGTAGAACCAGGTGGTATGCAATGCCTGTAAATCTTAGTATAGTTTGCCTTATAATCAATGGTGATGCTTTAGAATCAAGTTTCAAAGCTTCTCATCAACCCCTTGTTGATCTTGGGTCAGACCTCAAAATCGCCTTCTGCTTTCACCTTTGTAAAGAAAAAAATATGCATTTCCCCAGTTGCCTCCTTTGGTCTCAAAGGGTATTGTAAATATATACATCTCTTTTCTAGTACTGCAGAATCTTGGTTTGAAATTTTTTGTTTGTGGTTTTCATAAGGTCTAATGCATGATCTAGATGGAGCAGGAAATGCATAGCAGAACTCAGAGAATAATTGGAGCTTGATTTCTTGCTGCAACTCTCTCATTAGGCTGATTTTCTACACACTTTCAAAGAGAAAAATGCATGTTTGATTTGTTTTCTCATTCTGATAGAAACAGGGGCGGAACCAGCCACTTTTAGGGGGGGGGGGGGGGGGGGGGGG
>JAESVK010001108.1:79375-141510 GCA_017140935.1 Hamamelis virginiana
CCCCCCCCCCCCCCCCCCCCCCCCCCCCCCCCCCCCCCCCCCCCCCGCATTCCCCAGCTTTTTGCTTTCCTTGTACACATATGTATACAATATATGATTTGTGGAGGATGGGGAAAGATTGGTTAGGGGCTGCCCCCCAGATTTTAATCCTAGTTCCGCTACTGGATAGAAAGGTATTGAAATTTTGACTGATAAATTGAAACGAACAAACACGTCGCTGTTTTTCAATATTTCAAATCTTGAGTATGATTTAGACTGACAGGATTGTGCGCAATCTGCTTACGGCATCATAAAAATGTCTATTTCCTTCATTTACGTGTTAAAAGACATTAACTCTTGACAATAACATTTTCCTGCAGGATGTCAATGTTGGTGCTGGTTCTGAATTTTGCTTATAGCTTCTACGTTTGAAAAACACTTATTTTATTTCTTCTTTTCCTGGAATCACCAAAAAGAGAATTTATGTCACTGTAAAAGAGAATTTAGAATTCTCCTGTATGGGAGAGCTTTTATTTTAGTCTAACAGAAGAGAAGCAACAGATGAAGTGCTTGTTTGGATAGAGAAGCATAAGCATCAAAAGTTACTTTTGGTGCCGAAAAGCACAAGTGAAGAGAAGGAAATATTCAGCATGTATTTGAACATTGCAAATTGATTCCATACAACTTTAGAGTAAAAATGGTGAAAAGCAACTTGGGCTAAAATTTAAACTACTTTCAACGTTTTTTAAATGCTCCAAAAGTGATTTTGAATTGCCCAAAAGCAATTCCTGAAACCTAAAGTGGCCACATATTTACTTTGCTCAAGCTAGCAATATTTCCCCTTTTTTCTTTTCTACGACTGGTCGCTTAATTGAACAGAAAAACATTTCAATCTAACGAAAAGAAGAGAAGAGAAGAGATGTCACTCATCAAAGGTAAACGTAAGGCTTAAGTCATAGTGAATTTGTGATGAAAAGTGGTCAATCTAACGAAGAGAAGAGAAGAGAAGAGAAGAGATGTCACTCATCAAAGGTAAACGTAAGGCTTAAGTGATAGTGAATTTGTGATGAAAAGTGGTAGGTGTGTTGAAAAGGTGGGTCCAAAGCAGCCCTCCCACTAAAACTAAAAGAATATGGAAGTGGTTGCAACTTGCAAGCTTGCGTGGTTGGGTTGAGTTTGGTTGTTGGTAAAGAGGTTCAATTCGTACTTGGAATAACTAAAGATTAATTGCTGGGAATCTTCACTCGTAAGTTGTTTTCACTCATCAAAGCCATTTTCATTTTGGTGCAAGTAGTGACTCATAGTGCTGTGACTCTCACTCTATATAGTGTCACCACATGCAGTGGTGGCAAACAGTAATCCTATATATATATATATATATAAATTTTCATCACAGGTGGCTGTAGAGGAGGGCACTTGATGCAAGTTGCATCAAGTGCACCTTATATTAGCATCTCTGTATATATATATAAAAGGCCTCTTTCTATTAGTGGTGGCAAACAGATAGAAGGCCACTAATTATCTTTTTGCAGAAAAATGGTACACACAAGCAGTGGCGAGGCCGGCACATGGAGTTTAGGGGGGCAAATGTCACCCCTAAAATTTTTTTTAAAAAAATTTATATTCTATAAAAATTTAAAATTTTGTATATGCCTCCCCTCAATTCTTATTTTACTCCTTTATTTTATTTTCCTATTTCTCATTTTTCTTATTTACTTTTATTTGAATTATATATTCATAAGCTCCTATCATAAGCTTTTATACCACTAGGTATAAGACTCCTTTTAACATAACAAATAGACAAAAAAAAAAAAAATTTCAAAATCTGAAGCCCCTCATGCTATAAAATTGGAAAGCTCTAACTTAGGACCTTTTAGATAATTTTTCTTTTTACTTTTCCTCCTATACTAGTTGCGACTGTCATTATGGATGGAGCATTTTTTGCTATAAAGATTATAAAGAATTAATTATGTAACAAAATAGGAGATCAATTGATCATGAATGATGGCTTAATTGTGTTTATTGAAAAATGAGTATTTGATAGCGTTAATGATGAAGCTATCATACAATGCTTTTAAAAGATAAACTCCATAAAAAAACAATTGTAAATATATTGAACTGAAATGTGGTTTAACAATATCAATGGAAAGACATGTTATCAGGTGCACCTGATGCAACTTGCATCAAATGAACTACTTTAGGGCTATTTTCATCGCATATTTTGAAAAACTGACCGTTGGATTAGATACCCCTTTCATGAATGTTATGTCTACCAAAAATCACAGTAATCCAATAGTCGGTTTTTGAAAAATTTCACTGCAAAAAACTATGACATTTTTGTTCTTCAGAATGTCACCATTTTTTCATAGTAAGTTATTTCAAAAACCGACCGTTGGATCACTGCGATTTTTGGCAAACATGACATTCATGAGAGGGATATCTACTCCAACAGTCACTTTTTCTTAATATGCAATGAAAGTGGCCCTAAAGCAGGCCACCTAATGTAAGTTACATCAGGTGCACCGGTAGTAGCATGTTTGTATCTATGGATCATAAATTTTTATAATTTTTTCTATCTCAATCTAACACAATAAAAAATTTGTATAAAATCGTTTTTTATTTTTTTTTATTAGGATAAAGTGGTAACAATCAATTAAAATTCGCTCCTCCTAAACAAGATTCCTGGCTTCGCCCCTGCACACAAGGGCAAGGCTATGTGGGGTTGAGGGTGGGCAGGTGCCACCCCTTAATTTTTTTAGGAAAAAAATTTATACCTTATGATATTTTAAAAATATGCCCCCCTCAAATTTTTTAACTCCTTCATTTTAATTTTTTTATTCCCCTCCTTATAAAAGTCCTAATTCCATCCCAATCCTTCTCATTTGACCATTCCTTAAAGTTATTTTTGGAACTTAAAATTTCCACTTGATCTAGGAGATAGGATGATAATTTCTTTTAGATAACTTGAGAGGTGATAGTATATATGGAGGTCAAAATTTTCATACTAAAAGTGATGACAACAAAAGTTAAGAACCCCAACTTTTGTTACATTAATCACTTGTAGTATAAAAATTTTGATACTTGAAAGCATAATTTGGCTATAACTTTAAAAATATATGCAAATTAAGAAATAGTTCTCCAAAAGTGATTTTAGAAAAAATAATGAAAATGGGCCTTTAGTGCTTTACATAATCAATGAAGCACACTTGTGTCCTTCATGATAGCAGATAACCAACAAGCGTGTAAAGATCGTAAACAATCAATTATGTGACAAAATAGGAGATCAAGTCATGAATGATAGCTTAGTTTTGTTAATGAGAGAGATATTTGATAGTAATATATCATAGCATTAATAATGAAGCCAACATACAAAGCTTTCAAAAGATCAGGTCCCATCGAGAACAATTATAATGTATTGAATTGAAATATAGTTTAAGAAAATGCTACTTCACCCACATTTTTTCATCTACCTCACATTGACCAATGGTATTCATGATATTAAAAGAATAAAAATATTACATTTATTGACGTGAACCAGACAATCAAATGCCAACTAAGGTTAGTGAAAAAAAGTTTGTGAAATAGCATCGCTTGTTAGTTTGTCAAACAGCAGTACATTAAAATTTTTAAAATTTTTCTACCCAAGCCTAACATGATGAAAAAATTTGAACAAAAGTGTTTCAATTTTTTGAATTGGGACAAAGCACTAACAATAAATTAAAGTTCGCCTCCCTTAAACCAAATTTCTGACTTCACTTCTGGATACACATCAATACAGCTATAAACTACTTTGAGTCAAAATAATAGAGGGTTAAAGGTAAACTCTTTAACCTAATCACTAATTTTATGAGCGAAATGAGTAAGGTTTAAGCCTATTTATTTCTCTTACAAGCTAGTGAGCTCAAATGAACATTTATGAATTAGGATGATCTTTGAGTTAAATTCGAATAATTTAATTTGTCTATAGACAATTAAAAAAAAAATAAATAAATAAAAAAAGGGGGGGTTAGGTGTAGTAATTTGTGCATGATATGATAGGCGAAGAAATAATGAGGTTATTAAGAGAAATAAATAGCATGATGATGAGAGAATAATGATTTTGTAATGCGGAGTTTTTGGAAGACTTGAATTGAATGGAAAAAGTCGACCGACAGAGTCTCTACAAGGCCGCAGTGGGCCGTCACGCAACTCCATGTCCACGTGATACGTCCCTTTCCCTTTCTGTCTGATAGCTGTGATGATGCCTCCATCTCCGTACACCACATAAATTAGCCGCCAGTACCAAGTGGGGTCTCTGCTTTCTGTCCCTCTTGTCGTGCCCCTTAACCCCCCTTGTGGCCATTCTGGGCCCTGGGCCCACATCTCTAGAGCCCATGTTGGATTCCTTTTTGTTTGGGTCCACTCATGTCACGTGCTTGGTATCTTGTCGAATCCTCCTCGGAGAACGTACGAAAGTCGGAATATCTGACCAAAAAAAAACCAAACTGGTCATATCAGAGAGTTTTTTTCTAAAATGACCGTTTAAAAAAAAAAATATACTAATCTAACCTCCATCCAAAAATATATACAAAACTGACCCTCTGACTGGTCAAAAGTCATAAACCGTTGTTACAAACAGCGATTATAGAATAAAAGTCAAAAGTCATAAAACCGCTGTTTCAAACAGCGGTTTTACATCAAAAATTTTTTTCTCCTCCCCTCTCTCTCTCTCCACTGACACCCCTTTTTTTTACCCATGTAACAGGTTATTTCAACGTTTTGAAACGGCAAGTCATTGTATCTTTGATACGCAACCAGACACCTTTCTATTATTCCATTCAAATGGATAACACATCCACTAGGGAAGCCCACTGGCGCACCTACTGATGAAGCTTCGAAGCATCCACAAAATCATCCAAAGCAGAGACAGACTAAGATGCAGAAGATTTTTAAATCGGAGATGAAGAAGATGGCGAAGATTAAAATACTACGAGTAGAGTCAATCAATAACTGGCAAAAAGCCGTTGGTAAATCACTGTTTCGTAATAAATAGAATACCTGAGAATAATACCCGAAAAACACCAATCTCATACCGGAATCGTGTTCGAGTTCAGGCGCTTGCTTCGACTCGGCAACAAAATAGCCCCGTCAGTCCATAAACGCCAGAGAGAGAGAGTAACACACACACAGGCTTTAAAAAAGGTATATCCACTGGGCGGTAGGTAGACTTAGGGGCATGAAATGAGGGGAAATAGTCAAGCTTGCTTTTGATCCACAATTAAAGCTTCCTGCAAAAGAACTACAAGTGTGTCAGACCACAATTAATGCTTTCTTTTGATTATATATATATGTATGGGTAGCTTTGTTCACAGGAGAAAGAAAAAAATCACTTACTGGGACTAAGAACCGCTGTTTCAAACAGCGGTTTTGTATATCTTTTAAGTAACCGCTATTTCAAACAGCGGTTTATACATTTTGACCAGTCAGAGGGTCATTGTGGTATATATTTTTTTGAAAAGGTTAATATAGTATATATATTTTTTTTAAACGGTCACTTTGGAAAAAAACTCCATATCAGAATTCATCTCATCAAGTAGCTTAACAATTTACGGGAGGAATGTGAGTGTGTTATTCTCCTCTGCTTGGAAAAGACTGCCACGTCAGATTTAATAGGATCCAACGGCTGTAGTGAAATGTGGCTTCAAAACATTCAAAGCGGCGGTTCCGTTTTCTCTCATTTCCAGAAAGAGAAATCCCAATATAACCCACCCTTGGGCAGCCCAGTTGGTAAGGGCGAATTGGGGGCTGTGTGAGTTAAGCGCACGGTCTCAGGTTCGATTCCCCACTGGTTGAATACCATGATTTAAGTGGGGGGGCCATGGCGGTGGGTTGCTGTGCTAGTTCCCCCCGGGTTTGGGTCACATGGGTGGGTCCGAAGGGCACATCCGTGGGGCTGTTCCCGGTTATCAAAAAAAAAAAAAAAAATCCCAATATAATCTCTTATTTTCCGTTCATCCATTTTCTTCCAATCTCTACTTACCATCTTCGTTTTCTCTCTAAAAAAATATGTGAAAATTCTGAAATAGTATTCCCCAATTTCATAAAAATAGGCATTTTTCAAAAATTCATTAATACATTAATTGTAATCTTTTTTATTTTTTATTTTTAAAATTATCTTCTTTTTTTTTTATAATTACATTTGGTGTCATGTTAATGCATTATTGGAATAATAAAGGGTAATATGAAAAAGTTGAAAAGAAATATAATTTAACTTTTTAAAATGGACTATTATTTTAGAATAGCCAAAAAAGAAAAAAAATCCTATCTTTATAAGATGGAGGGAATATTCAATAACTCATTCAAAGCATAAATGGTATACACTGCCGCGCTACTGCAGTTAGTCTTAGCACAAAGATGAGTAGACTAGCATCAATTATAAAGCTTCTTGTTTCCCTGTTCCCCTATTTCCATATTCAAAATCTCAAATCTCTATATGCTCTTGATCTTTTCATCCAAGGTTTTTTTTTTTTTTTTAAACCCGTAACAGAGAGAGAGAGAGAGAGAGAGAGAGAGAGAGAGTTGAAACGCATGCCTTGATGTTGTTTTGTGTGAAAATGTAATTTCCAACCATAAGATCTCTTCATCGATGAGGTGTCGCCATCCTGTTGAAATCCAAAATACTAGCAGAGGCTTTTCCAAGCAGAGGATCCCAAATCGTTATGCTCCCACAAAATTAAATTGCGTCTAATCAAGGTATGTCCATAGCCTAATCATAGTCATATCATTTAATTATTTTCATTTAAGAGGAAGTATCAGGTGGGACCCATGTTTGAGGTACATTTATGGTCATGCCCACGTGGACCCTTTTGTTTTGTTTTGTTTTTTTTTTTCAACCAATTATATAGAAATCTAATCCAATTTCAAAAATAAAATAAAATCAGAGGTGGGGACTGATGGAATGTAAAATCACTAATCAACCGCTCTTAGCATGTGGCTAATTCTTTCAACCGCCAATAGATCCGCACATCTTAAATTTTGACGGATTAAATGAAAAAATGAGCAGATTCCAACCGACAAGTGGGCGGATTGGATGGACCAATCAATAATAATTTTTTTATAGACACCTAAAATTCTTAAACTCATTTTAACGAGCCAAGACACCTCAAATTCGTATCTAACAATAATTTTGTATTCTTTAATGATTAAACTATAATTCAAACATGGGACTCCTCCATAAATTATTTAAAACATAAATACAAAAATTATAAAAATGATATAAGGCACATTAATTGGAAGTATATACATATTAATATAAATAAGAAATAAGAAG
Organism: Hamamelis virginiana; assembly: GCA_017140935.1. Taxonomy (NCBI): domain Eukaryota; kingdom Viridiplantae; phylum Streptophyta; class Magnoliopsida; order Saxifragales; family Hamamelidaceae; genus Hamamelis; species Hamamelis virginiana. Next base: position 86,664 of record JAESVK010001108.1, read on the forward strand.
TAGGGAGAACAATCATATAAAACAAGGTGAGTATATTTGATAATGGGATGAAATTCTGGTCAAAATTTACAGGAACTCCCTAAGCAAAAGGGATGAAAAATGCTTATCAATTGAAAAAGATAATAGACAAATTAGAAAAAGAGACATCCCATGCATAGATGTGATTCCACTCGCATTTGAACATTGAATATGATGAAAAACAAAACATCACCATTTTATAATTACATAATATTTAAATGCCTTCAAAAATCTACCCGACATTTTACAGTGCAATTTGATGGCAAAGAAATAGCTATAAATTTATAGCATGTATATTGCTTTTGGCCTTTAAAGTTTTTGTTTTCTAACTTTTCTAACATGTAATTTTTTTATAAAAAAAAAAATTGTACAATTATCTTAAATCATTTTATATAAATTTATTATTTATATATATAAATGTTGGCGGGTGGCGGGTCTTGAGAGGATTTTGGTATTGGTATCCACCAATCAACCTGACTCAGAAATTCTATCTCATCCCCCACCTGCCATGGGATATGTAACAATGGGTTGGTTTGGGTGGGGTCAGGCGGGTACGGCAGGTTGAGCGGATTTTTGTGCATCCCTATCTAAAATTGATAAATGGACATTGATATATATATTTTTTTATTTGAATTTAAAAAATTTTATATAAAAATAAAATTATATGCAACTAAACCAATATATTATTAATATTTTTCTTGACTAGTGTAGGAGATTCTGATGATGGGATTTCTGTGCAGACATAAAAATCACGCCTCCAAAGCAAGTGCGAATTGAATTCCACACCACTTCATTGTCGGCATAGAAATCCCATTGGAGCATCAATGTGATCTCTAGGATTTTTCTTCTTATCTATTTGATAAATTAGTGGTCATGGTTAAATGATGATTGATGATATGTTTTAATGTTGTGGTAGTGGTACAAAGATGACAACTTTATATCGTCATGTTATATATATATATATATATATATATATATATATATTTGCCGAAACACTTGCTGAAATTTTAAAAGTAATTGAAAATATAGTTGAGAGTACATGTGGCCAAAGTTTAATTGCTTCAAAATAAAATTGAAAAAATGGATCAAATGGCCATAGTGAAAAGTGGAAAGCGAGTGTTCTGTCCACTATTCGACACCCTACTTTTGTGTCCACCATGGACATCCCATGTAAAGTTGTTTGATAGAAGAAGCATGTTGCCATGGGTAATGTTTTCAGGTATAGTGCTACTCTCTCTCTTTCTCTCTCTATGTTTTTTCTACTTTTTGAGGCTAGCCTCCTGGCAGCCAAACCGAACCCTTCCATACTACAAGTACCTGTAACCCATCCCCTACCTCCAATTCCAAGATTATACAGCAATGGCAGATGGTGAGTAAGTAGTACGCTGCAAGAGCGCGCTGTGATGTATGAGACAAGCTATATATTTATTATATCACATTTCATGTTCCCCAGACTGTCAACACATCCCAACCCCGCATTCAGCCCCAACAAATCCCATATAGTTCTGTTTTAAGGAAAATGATAACATTCAGCTAGTCTACACATATTTAAAGGCAATGCCATCACCATCTGCTTCTCATTCACCTTGAATTTTATGTAAGGTAAGGTCCATTATATTCAAGGATAACCCTCAACCATCCTCTGTTAAGAATTCAACCTGGCTATGACTATATCTCCCAGTTCTCAGTGTGTCTATATATCCTCAGGAATACAAATAACTGAAAAATAAAAACTAAGGGATTGGGTCAAACCTCATTAAGAAAAGCTGTCTAAATCAGGCAGATAGACCAAGAAACTGAGTTTCAAAAAGAAGAGGAAGGGGAAGATGAACATCTAGAAATAATGGGATCTCGCATCAGACCACTGGAAGCTCACCACATTCGCTGATAACAACCTTCTTTAGGGGACGGTCTCCTCTGTCTGTCTCTTGCGACTCAATGAGCTTAACAATGTCGATGCCTTCCAAAACTTGCCCGAACACTACGTGCCTCTGATCCAGCCACGGTGTCTGCCATTCACCGGATACACACAAGACAAATCAACTATGTTTCAAGTTATATAGCAGTGTGAAAATACCTCATCCAAGTGTTCACTATATAATGAGCTTTTACTTGCTAAAGTAGGTATGCAAGAGCCCACCACCTTTGGAAGCACTTACATTGATTGTCCGTCCTAACAAATAATAAACGACAAGTGGTGCTTCCAGCTTCCATTACCATTAATCATTTGAGAATCAAGTGCATTTCCATTGAATATGTTCATTATAGTAAGATCTCTAATATCATGATAGAGTAAATAATTTAAGCAAATAAACAATTGTTGGACAGTAATAAGAGGTGGCTACCATTAATAAAAAAAAAACGGCATTCGGTCATTGTTGCCTGCCATGTGCAAATGGACAAGTGTCCAAGGTGTCTTACACTTGACACTTTGACAGTAATGTGGATAACCACCTATTAGTAGTTACCACAGTAAACTAACCTAAAGTTCGCACACGGAATTATTCCACAGAGTTTCATTAGAAGTGTACAATTTGATCAATTCTCACTCAAGTATTCATGACATACATGTGGATCACAATCACCAAGCTGTGGTTCATAAACATCTGATCCCAATTCCCATGTTGTGGTGTAGAAGAATAAGAATCTATACTATCCCACATTGCCTAAATAAAATAGGTCGCTATAGCTTCATATACCTGTTCCGGCCCTCCACACAATAGCTTAGGCTTTTAGGTTGGAAACTTAACATAGTCTTAGAACATTGGTTTTCCACGTGACAAGGCCTATACAAGCCTACACGTGAAGAGGGAGAGGGGGGGTGTAGAAGAATAGAATCCACTCTATTCCACATTGCTTAAATTAAAAAGGCTTGCTATAGCTTTATATACCTTTTCGGGCCCTCCACCTAACAGCTTAGGCTTTTAGGTTGGAAACTTAACAGTTGGCTGGACATAAGACAACAAACCCCCCAGAGAATATGTATATATATCAAAATACTAGTTGAAAATCGAAACTCAGGGGATGCAATGAAACAAAGATTCGCATAAGCAGTCCAGTAAGCATTTTACAGTCAAAAAAGAGGGATAGAAATGCATGCGCATATGTCATAACCGATGTAGAGAGAAGGAAAACTCGAAAAAAGAACTGCAGAAACGTAGGCCATCTTTGGCTGTGAACTCCAAAAATAGTTTTCTGTTTTCAGAGTTCAAAACACAGAAAACAACTTTTTTTGTTCTTGAAATCCAACCCTTTTTCAATCTTGTTCTCTCTTATTTTTTTTGTTCTTTCTTTTAAAAGAGTAAGTTAGCCAAACATATTTTTTTAGGGTGTTTGCTTTTTCTTTTTCTGTTTTTTTTTTTTTTTGATTTTTAAGACCAAAAAAAATTAAGTAAAATTTTTTTTTTTAGGTGTTTTTTGTGGTTTTTTTTTTTTTTTTTAATTTTGAAAACAAAAAACCTTTTTTGGAGTTCACCACCAAACATGGTGATATGCCCATTTCTCTAGCCATTAGGACATGCATGGGGCATTCTAAGCCCATTGCCATATGAACCATACATTTAGCAAAATATTTGAAGGATTCCAAAACCTAGGAAAAATAATTCCTACATTTATTTGCTTCTTAAATTTCTGAAATAAAAGACTACAATCCACAAAATCATGGGAACCTAAAACCCCAATGCATCCAGAATTTTTGCAGCATAATGATAATTGTAACATAAAGAATATTTGAAGACATTTAGGTACCTTGACAGTGCATATGAAGAATTGGCTGCCATTCGTGTTGGGTCCTGCATTCGCCATGCTAACAACTCCTGGTCCAACATGCGTCACTGAAAAACACGTTATAGTTCAGATTTATGCATGCAATAACACATTGATTAAATATTCAATCTACAATTTGAAAATAAAGGACCACATTTCAACATGTACAAACAGAACGGAGGGCACCGAAGAGGAGAATCTGGAAGCAGTAGTCAATAAATCCCCACAAAGATATCCTTGTTTAATCAAAATCATCACGGTATGATACATATATGATTTATAGACTGCTGGAGTCTCCTCCATAAATAATTAATAATTTGATAAATCAGATGGTCCTGATCATATTTTTGAAAAAAATTGACCAAGGAATTGATGGGCTTTACTGAGCAGCGGGTTCCAACCTTTTATAAGTGTGACATAAGTAGTGGAAGTAAACTTACACTTGAAGTTCTCATCTTTGAATGTACGGCCATATATACTTTTACCACCAGTTCCCTGCAATAAATCCAATTTTAGATGATTAATAAACAGATCTACTAAGGAGCACAACTAAATGCCCGAGTGTAAAGACAACACAAGGTCACAAATTTGCTTACTTTTTCACCTTTCTGGACTAAGAGAATAAGGTTGAGCATTCTTGAATCAGTTCAACAAATCAAAAAAACAAATGACACCAATACTTCTAATTACTCTAAAGAAAAGATAAAAATTAAAGATAATCTATGAAAAGCCAGTGTCAATTAGACAACTCCAATAAGTTAAACTAGTAGGCATATTAAATTAAATTAGATTGACAAAAACGCACACCAGTACAGCATGCACTATTTGTCACTAGACAGGTAAAAAGCAGATGCATGAGATTAGCAGAAGTCCAAAACTCAGCAAATATCCCGCATGAAATCAAGTGTAGAAAATCAGAAGATAAGTTTAAATGAATAAAAGTGAACTTGTGCTGTTTAAGTTGTAAACAGCACGATTGATTGCCTCCATACTGGTCAAGGGAGCGCCAGGTAACCATAGTGACAAAGAGAAGAACGGAGGATGAGGCAAAGAGGGTGGGGATTTACTAAAAGCCATATTTCATACAAGTCTAAAGATAAACTTTTTTTGGCATTTCCTTCTTTCTTTCATTTTAAATAAGGCATCCTCACTAATGGAATAAAACTCATCCTTTCTCCTAGCATATGTTCATAATCATATCTCTCCAGAAAATCTTACGAATTTCTTCTCAAACACTGGACATAATGTACTAGCAGTTTAGCACACTCAGTTATGGTCTAAAAATATGATTGTAGTAGTTTGAATAAAAATAGAGATCACTCATGATGAAGTAGAAAATTAGCACAGTCAATTTCTTAGTATCTTTCTAGATTCAAATGTACTTCAGATGCTTTAACTGGATCTGTGAAAATAAATGTGATGTCAATTCTTGGCTTGTCTAAGAGAAGGTTATAAAACGAGTTTATAACAATACCAAAATTAAGGATAGGGATGCACCTCCTTGAGGAGAGGATGCAACTGACCATTAGATCCACTGTATGCTATCAAGCCCGAAGCACATCATCCATAAGAGTTTAGGGTGACAATATACTTTATAGAAGTAAATTTTTTGCACCAATAATCTCCTCTCTGCTACCCTTATCATGAACCATAATATCCATAACCTTAGTTGATACCAATTAGTGAAAAGTGCCAGCCACTTATTATAGCTTAGAGCTTCAAAATTTTCAACTCTTCTTTCTACCCAAAAAATAAAATATTCAACTCTTCCTAAGTGAAAGGGAGTTTAAAAGTAGAACTTCTTCACCTCCAAGTGACAGCAATCTAAACTTTAAAAGAGGCATACTTCATGGGTTAAGAAATCAAAGGAATTAAAGATTTCATAATTACAATTTTCCTCCAATCCCTTCTAGGTTTTAGCTACTTTCGTCTACCAGCTTAGCATGACAAACGGTGTTTCTTTCATCTAAGAGAAAAGCTCAAGCATTATGAAAGTGTCAAGCAACTTGAAATTCAATTGCCCATCTGTAGATTGTTATCAAAAAAGGAATAGATGCACTGTGTGCTGGTTAATTTATTTGTTGAGGTTCATATCAAATTACCAACATGTGTAAATGATGGAAGATAAAAGAACATATTTTATCAGGATGGTCCTTTCTGCCATACATATATAGAACACTAAAGCTAGATTTCCACCTATTCTATCTACAACAATTTCTCCAAGCCAATATAAACTCATATCATCATACATAAGAACTTCCATGTACATCCTACCCATGCCAGAGACCTCAGCTAGCATGTCACTTTGTATGCATCCACCCATACAAAGTGAACTGCTTATGGATGCATACAAAGTGAACTGCTTGAGTAAGTGTCCTTTTTTTTTTTTTTTGCAAGAATGTAACGATCCAAATTCAATTTTAAGGAGATGAAATTTATATTTCCTTTCATTTTGTTAGGAATTTTTACATGCATGTGAGAAATGTTGCGCCACCTTGCCGGCGCCAATAATTGTAGGGTGCATATTTTGAAAAACTGACCATTGGATTAGATATTCTGCTTATGGATGTCATGCATGCCAAAAATCACGGTGATCCAATGTAAGCATCTCAAAATATAGATCGGAAAAGCTAGGACAGTTGAAAACTGTCACAAAATTTTCTCCATGACATTTCTGCGAAGCCGACTGTTAGATCACTCTGATATTTGGCATGCATGACATCAATAAGTACAGTATCTGATCCAACGATCAATTTTTCAAAATATGTATCCCACAATTATCTATGGCCTTCATGCTTGCACAAGCTTATATAAGCATATGCTTACTGATCATTTTTGTAAGCATAGTTTATGTAAGAAAGAAGCTAGTAGATAATTGTGGAATACATGTTTCGAAAAACTGATCGTTGGATCAGATACTGTACTTATGGATGTCATGCATGCCAAAAATAACAGTGATCCAACAGCTAGCTTCTTGGAAATGTCACTGAGAAAAACTATGACAATTTTCAACAATCACGGCTTTTCATAGCTATATTTTGAAATTTTGACATTGGATCACTGTGATTTTTGGCACACATGATATCTATAAGTACAGTATCTAATCCAACAATCAGTTTTTCATAATATGCTTCCCACAATTATCTATGAGCTTCATGCTTACATAACTTTTATAAGCATATGCTGACAGGATTTGAACTGTATATATATACATAATGTCAGTTCTGTCCAACTGGTCACACGCATTCACTTTCACAAGTTATAAATGCCATGACCTTGGCAGTTGGCACATAGGCCATTTACCTTTTCTTTTAGACATACAGAACCTGATGCACCCAAGTTATTAATGAAACTGATTATTAACTTCAGTGTCTTTTTTCTTCCACAAATGACACAAGGTCTTTAAAAAGAATGCTTGGCATCACTTCATTAATGAAGATTCAGAAATTCTCATTAGGAATTCGTTAAGAGAAAGGACGCAGACTGGTAAGAAGGCCAACCCAGTAATTCGGGGGCAGCCGTTCAGTGGCCTATCAAATCACTTCCTTCCCTTCAAGGATTAACAAGCTTGATTTGAAAACTCTCTTATGCCCAGCAACTAGGACAGAAACAATGATACTTCATATCTTTGCAAATTCACCTTCTATAAAAATGCTACAAAGGTCCTGTCGTCACGTCTAACTGTAGGCATAATCAAAAGAGGAACCTCATGAAAGTATCCCAATTTGAGTTTCTTTGTTCTTCATTATACCCAGCCACTCATCATTTTTAATTAAAGAAAACCACCTTGGTTTCTCACAACAGCCAACAGACCACAAGAGCTGTCATTTTGATAGATAAGATTTTATGTTAAGTATCACAAGTCACATAAATAAATAAAGCAGAAAATGCAGAATGTGAAATTGAGAGAGAAGAGCACCCACATTTCCTTTATCAAAGTCTCCTCCTTGAATCATGAAATCCTTGATGACACGATGGAATGCTGAACCTTTATAGCCAAAGCCTTTCTCTCCTGATTAAGGGACACAATTAAAATCAAATTAAACACATTTAAAACCTCAATCAGTCAGATCATTAACGAGGCAACAAAACTCAACTAGTAACTTATAGTAATCCAAAAGTCATATGACAGCACCTGTGCAAAGAGCACGGAAGTTCTCTGCCGTTTGGGGCACGTCATCACCAAACAATCCAATCACAATCCTTCCAACAAGCTTCCCTACTGGATTACCGATGCTTATATCGAAATACACTCTATGGGTGATTTTCGATTGTAAACCTACTTCCTGAAATTAAATAAAAATAATAATAAATAAACAAGGGCATAAACATAAAAGTATGGCTTTTCAAACTTACACAGTTCACACTGTCAAACACAACACAAATTTAATCAACAGAACTATCGTGAATATAAATTTGGGGAGTCTACATTTCGGAAAAGCTATATAAATGCGGTGAGTAAATGAGCTTTTGCTAGAAAACACTATCAATGATACCAAGATTAGGAATTATGGTATAAATAACACCATAAATGAATCTTCTGGATTCTCAGCAAATGCTCCGTTTGGTAGCCGAGAAAATGTAAGAAACATAAAAGTAATTAGAAACTCTGAATCTCAAAATTTTTCATTATTTAGTGCTCCGGAAAATAAAATCCCTCGCCCAACTGAGCCTACCACAACCATATGGTCTAATTGAATGACTTTCCAGTCTTTGAAACCAAAACAACTAAGCACAATGTATAATAAATTTTCTTTCATTTTTTCCCCCGATTTCTCAGCAACCAAACGGAGTCTAAATGATTGCAGAATGAAAAACCCTGACCTGAGCACTGGCCCGAATCGAGCCAAGAAGGCCGGCTCTTCTATGAATAGAAGGGTGATTCGACGACAACGTGAGAGGGACGAAACGCAACGAGCCGCAGAAGGAGCTCGACGATGATGACGACACACCAGATGGAGACTGAAGTTTCCGAAGCTTGACGGCATTACAGGAAGGGTTGAGCACCTTGGTTTGCGAGATGCTTCGTGGACCAGACAGCGAGCCAACATTTGACTGCCAAAAGAATTGCAAATCAAGTAAGATGAAGAAAGAAAAATAAGAGAAAATCGAAACATTAAGTTGAATTTAGGATCCGTTTGACAGCTGAGAAATTTGTAATCTTATCACAAGTAGGGGTAGAGTCGGTTGTTGTAAGATTTAAAGTTTTCTATTCTTTCGTTTTCAATTGGTATGATTTACTGAGCAACCAAACAGAGTATGTAGGGCTTTACCAGGGTTGGAAATGGAGCCGCCATTGATGGAGATATGTCTGGAAGTGATGGAGTTTACAGATAAAACTATAAAAGGGTGTTTCTACTCCCCGTTGAATTCTCATCACTGGGGAAACAGCGGTTATATGAGTTAAAATGTCTATTATACCCTTAGTTTTTTTTTTTTTTTTTTTTTTTGAAGGGTGGGGGTATCAGGTCAGCTTGCGCGTACCTCCAATCTCGGTTCCTTCTCCAGGCGATCTTAAGAACGCACTCCTCCAATATCGGTTTGGTACATTTAAGAATTAATTCCTGAAATGCTTGTCGAGCCTAATTGATACCCTTGATTTTTTAATTAGATAATATATATTGCATGGATAAAATAGACATTTTCTATCAATGAATTTAGATTGTGTCCATGGATCGGCATGAATTGCCTAGGTGCAAAAGTAGTGAACCCCAAATAAAGAAGCAGAGTATTTTTGTTTTTTGGATAAATAAAATAAAAAAAGAAGCAGAGTATTGTTATTCTTGTAACCATTTTTATCATCTCTAGCAATAGAGAAATATTATGTCAGCTAATAACTGTGATATTCATGTTAGTTGGATATTGGAATTTTGTATATTTGCATAGGATATTTATTGGATTTTTATTAATATGAATTTAACATATATGTCAGAGATGTTGGCACAGATATTTTCACTTTGATTTATTATGTATGACATGGTTGGGACTTATTCAAAACATTGTGAACTATCGGAATTTGAAGCCCACATCAGAATTGAGTTTTTGAAAAAAAAAAAAAAAAAAAAATTTGCCCCCTTTTTTTTAAAAAATAAGAAAACCATACAAAATATTTTATTTTATTAAAAAATAAAATAAATTTATTATTTTGGAAAAGCTTGGTCAACAAATCAGAAATGGATTCGGGACTAGAATATGATGAGGGAAAGTTCCAAGAATATTCTTAGGCCAAGATAAGCAAATGTGTCCTTTCAATTTTATTTATTTATTTTTTTTAAATAGAGAGGATAAATTACAATTTGCCTCCTGAACTATTTGTCATTCCACGTTGTCCCCTATTATTTCGATTGCAACAATGTGTTCCTAAACTATTACATTGTATTAAATTACCTCCTTCAATTAGTTAATCTATGAGGAAAAATGATGTTAGACATGTTATTTTTTTATGTTGTATTTATCATAAATTGCTAATGTGTCTATAAGCACATCAGTGAAGTTCATGATTTTTCTTAATATAATTTAATTTTTATGAATTATTTTCTTCATACAGTAAAATATATTGAGAAATATATTGAGAAAATATATAATAAGTAAAATATATTGAGAAAAATCATGAAACTTCACCGATGTGCTTATAGACACTTTAGCAATTAAAGATAAATACTGCATAAAGAATTAACAAGTTTAAAACCATTTTTTTAGTTAAAAAAAAATGGTTAATTGATAGAATAAAATAATTTGATACAATCTAATAGTTGAGGAGCACATTGTTACAATCAAAATCATAGGGGACCAACGTGAAAACGACCAATAGTTTGGAGGACAAACCGTAATTTTTCAAAAAAAAAAAAAAATTGTTCACAATTATTTCTTGAGCATTTTACGTCAATAATCCTTAGTTCTCGGAATAATACGTGAACGAACCTGATCCAAAGATAATAATGTAAATATTTTTTTAGACCAAAACACCCTCCTGTAGACAAAATAGTAACCATTTTACCAATTAAACGGTCAAAAGTAAAAAAAAAAAAAAAAAAAATTCAAAAGTTTTGTTAACAATCCCCAATGTTGCATTGAATTTCCAATTTAATGTATAATCTTCAATCCAAAAAAAATGAACAAAATTTCTAATTTAACAAATGATTCACAATTTCCAAATTAACACAGAATTCTCAATTTTATTAAAAATCCCCAATCCCAACTCCAAATCCATCATTACTGGATGATATTGATTAACATGCATTAAATATTGATTTGACGTGTTGGGATTCAAAATTATGTGTAAACTTGAAGATTTTGTGTAAAATTGGGGATTGAAAATTATGTGCAAAATTAAAAGTTAAAATCAAATTTTAACTATTTGGAATATATTTTGATTAAAAAAAATAGTAATAAATTTATATTCATAATTATCTTTGGATTTGGTTTCTTGACATACTTGGTTTGGCTGTTGAGCAAGTATGGTGTGGTTCAGCAGTCATTTGGCCTTTTGGGCAATGTAAATCAAATGTTTCGAAAAACCGACCGTTGGATTGAATATTATTCCTATGTATGACAGGCATGTCAAAAATCACAGTGGTCTGACGGTCGATTTATGAGATTCGGGCTGTGAAAAATTTTAATAGTTTGTATTTTTAATGATATATACTTCATTAAAAATTTTCATAGTCTGTATCTCAAAAATTGACCATCAGATCACTGTGATTTTTGGCATACATGTTGTACATAGAAATAATATTCAATCCAACGGTCAATTTTTCGAAATACCTAATTTACATTCGCCAAAAACCCAAATGCCTGCTGAGCCGCACCATAATTGGTCAACAGCGAAACCAAAGCCTTGACATACTTATGTATGATGATTGACGTGGAATGCCCATATTTATTCATGGATGTCCCTGGGTTTATATCTGTTCCACGAGTTCAATGAGACATGGCAACAAGGCTGAAGCCATTGAGTTCAGTCTCAGTCCTTTCCTACCATTCTTATCAGTCACACACTTTTCTCTCCTTTTCGAAGAAATCCAAATTCCGAGTCTCTGCAGCAAAAATGGCGACGAATGAATTTCAAAAGAATGCTTCTATTCCTCCCAAAATCATCGATTCACATCTCCACGTCTGGGCGTCTCCTCAAGAGGTGAAATTAATTACCACCCAAGACTTGCACAAAGCCACAAATTACTCTTTTCTTCTCAGATTCCTTATTTATGTATACAACCCATGATTGATTTTCTCTTTGTTTTTGCATTTTTTTTTCTCGGTTTCTTTAAAGGCTGCAGATAAATACCCTTACTTTCCTGGACAAGAACCCACTTTACCCGGAAATGTGGATTTCCTGCTCCAGGTAATGCTTTCCCTCAATCTTTTCTGTTTTCCCATGCTCAATTCTATGGCATTATGAAAAAACCATTGAATTTTCATGGAAAATGTATCAAGAATTAGGGTTTATCAGCATACATGTGTTTGTGTTTGTGTGTGTAATTTGTTTCTTCTTTTGGAGGATTATGTTTGTGACTTTACCTTAATTCGCTCTATCTTAAAAGGCGAAAGTTTTGAAGGGCGTCCTCACGGTGAGAGTTATGAACTCTGCCTGTTGGACATCAAATGAGAAGATTCTTGGAATTTTTCATTGTTTGATGCAAACCTGAACTCCTAAGGGATGCTTTAATTTAACAGTTGTGTATAGAGCTCACAGTGATGATACCCATATGTTGCTTTAATTTAACAGTTGTGTATAGAGCTCACAGTGATGATACCCATATGTTAAAACACCATGTAGGTTTTTTCTCAAGTTGATGTATAATTGTGTTTCATTAGAAGTTTAGATGAATAACTTTTATTCCTCATCTATTTTTCTAAACTTTAGTCATAATTCTTCATGTGGAAACCAGCTAACATAACACTTTGTTGGCATTGTCATTTTTTATTTTTTATTTTATTTTATTTTATTTTATTTTATTTACAGTGTATGGGAGAAGCGGGTGTAGATGGTGCACTCATTGTGCAGCCAATTAATCATAAGTTTGATCATTCCTTAGTGACAAGGTTTGTTTTCTGTTGAAATTCCATTTTGTTATATCCATAGCAATGTATTCAATATCTTCTGTCTATGTAAGAAGTCAGCAACTTACAAAGCTAGAATGCCACATGAAAATTGTGGTACACATGGATAAATATCTAGGGAATTTAATTATGATGCCACATATACACATTACAACTGGCATAGGACCTAGAAGCTGTAGTGGCCTATGTCAAGGGTGACACCAAAAGTTTTACTCAACCTAAATTAGCATGCTCTGTTGCTCCTTTCAAGCCATGCTTTCATCCCAAAATGCCCTTTGGATCAAATTAACCAAACAATGTTTTAGTAGGTCACATTTATTGCTTCCATATGCAAAATCTTCAGCATGTAATATAAGTAGGTATTGCCCTATCATTTGGACAGTGTCTTGAAGAAGTACCCATCCAAATTTGTTGGCTGTTGCCTTGCGAATCCAGCAGAAGATGGAAGTGGGGTTCAGCAGCTTGAGCATCTTGTTTTGAAGGTCCTTGGAGATTCTGACACTATCAGATAACCAATATTCTTCTCAGAGGAATCATTTTGACACATCATCTTTTCTCATGCTAGGATGGTTATCGTGCTGTTCGCTTTAATCCATATTTGTGGCCATCTGGTCAACAGGTATTTATCTTCATTTAAGAACTGTTGCCGTTGTTTATCATGACTATATTTATTCTCTAGTTTATTTCATCCAATGAAATTTTATAGGTCATCAAATATATTTCAATTCTTCATTGGACTGATTAGGTCACTGTCCAGGATGAAGCACTGAAAATCAACTTAGAAAGCATTACCCCACAGCATCCCATGAATCTGCAACCGACATGGGGATTAGAGCCTATGGTTTGGTGGGAATTCTAGGAAGGAAATTTTCAGTGTTGACAGCAGACTATCTATTTATCTATCTATATAAATGCATTCGGATTTGTTGGTGATCAAGCATTTGATCACCAGGTAGTGAGCAGCCGAGCGATGGGCGACACAGAGGCAAAGTTGTAGATCTAAGGGCTGGAATGCAAAATGCGCGTCTAGGCTGTCGTTTTGGGCTAAACGGCCACTAACATTAACCCCGTTAACGTTACTGATGTGAGAGAGAGCCAAAATTTTGGGTTCCTGCCAAACTCTCTCTCCTCCCCTGAAAATCTGACATTTTCTCTCTTGACGCCCAAAGTACCTTCTCTCTCCTCTTGACCCAATTTTTTCTCTCTCTCTCCTCACGACCCAAATTTCTTATCTTTCTCTCATCTGACGACCCGGATTCAGTGTATCTATTATACAAAACCTTGTTATTTCTCTCTCATCACAATCACAACACTTCATTGCAAGATTTTGATCTATATATCTATCTCTTTATCGTCACAGCTGCACATCTCAAAATCTCCATCAATCTCTCTCACATCACTGCCATACCAGGTAAGCCATTGGTTTATGTTTATTTTTTATTTGTGAAAATACTAATTTTGGTGAGATCTATTTGCAAACGAGGGGAATATTTTGTAAAGTATATTTATGAGTTCTTTAGAAATTGTAACAAAAAAAAAAAAAAAAAAAAACCAATAAACATAAGAGAGGAAGGAAAAATAGTGTTTATGAAAAAATACCCGTAGTCAATTACAGAGAGTGTTGGATTAGCTATTGAAGTAGTCAACTATTAATATTTATTTAGTTGACTATTTATGTGTTGGTTTTGTAAGTTATATGTTTATATCAATAATTATAAGTTTATATACATGTGCTTTGCACTTGAATGTGTTCTGAACAGTTGACTGTTATACGGATAATGTGTGCATAATGCATATTTTGTTATGATGTTTTTTATTTGTGGACATGATATGTGTGCAAACGATTAATGAATTTATCTCATTTTATCAATTTAATTGGTACAGTTGGTTGATTATGGATATTAGTAATGAAAGGAATGTTGACAATTGCGAAGAGAATCCTAAAATGGGTATGGAGTTTGATAGTGAAGAAGTAGCATATGATTTTTATAACAACTATGAGAGGAGGGTTGGATTTAGCATTAGAAGAGGTATTCTTGGTAGAAATAAATAGTCGAAGGAGCTGACATCAAGACTTTTTCATTGTTGTAAAGAGGGTGTTCGTGATAAAAGGAGAAGGGACCAATTGCCAAACAATCCAAGAGCGGAAACAAGGTGTGGTTGCAATGCTCATATGGGTATAAAGATAAATAGGGAGAACGGTAAATTTGAAATCTACACATTAACAGTGGATCATAACCACGAGCTTGTTCCTACGCAGTGCTCCTATATGATGGGGTCATAGTGTAGGATTTTTGACTTGCATGCAACACATTGAATTGGCCGAAAAGTCCAGAATTCCTCATAGGTTTGCATATGAATTACTTGGTAGAGAAGCTGGAGGAAGGAAAAGTCTTGGTTTCACTAAACAAGATCAGAAGAATTACTTGCAGGGTAGAAGACAGAAAAACTTGGCATTTGGGGAAGCTGGTAGCACATACGAATACTTTAAAAAACAATTATTCGAGAATGACTCATTTTACTCCGATGTCGAGTTTGATAGTGAGGAATTAATTATAAATATTTTTTGGGCTGATGCAAAGATGATAATGGATTATGGTATATTTGGTGATGTGGTGAGTTTTGATACAACTTACAAGATAAATAAGGAGCATCGGCCATTTGCTATTTTTGTTAGGCTCAATCATCACACGGAGACTGTAGTGTTTGGTGTAGCATTGATGTATGATGAAACTGTGGAGTCTTACAAATGGTTGTTTAGGACATTCTTGGAAGCAATGTCTAACAAGTCTCCAAAGACCATTTTAACTGATCAAGATGCTGCTATGGCTATTGCTGTCAAAGAAGAGTCCCCATCAACTTTTCATCGTCTATGCAAGTGGTATATAATGCAGAATGCGCTCAAGCACACGAATAATCTTGGGAATCGTGATCCCGAGGCTGGTACTATAAAAACCAAGATTGCACACCTCATGGATAATATTGATTTAGAGGTTGAATTTATACAAGAGTGGAATAGTATGCCTGAAGAACACGATGTTCGTGAGAATAGGTGGCTAAAAATGTTTGATGTGAGGCAAAAGTGGGCACATTGCTTTGTTAGTTATGAATGGTCTGCTGGTATGAAAAGCACAAAATTGAGTGAAAGTTTTAATGCATGTCTGAAAAATTATTTGAAGTCTGATCATGATCTTGTGCAATTTTTCATGCACTTTGAGAAGGTTCTATCTGACAAGCGCGATGCTGAACTGAGTGCATAAGTTAATATAATCCACAAGTTGCCCAAAATTGACATAAAGATAATAATGGTTGAGCAAACAGTTTTATTCTATACTCGACAACTGTTTCAAGAATTTCAAAAAGAATATATGAGATCTCTTGAACTGGCCACTCATTCTCGCGACCATAATGATGCAGGAAATATGGTGTACAACATTGGTCTCCACAGTGGCCAAAGGTTATATTATATGACCCGGGATGTTGTTAATGATTGGTTGTCTTGCAGTTGTAGGTGGTTTGAAACGAAAGAGATTATATATAGGCATGCTCTAAAAGTGTTAATAGAGGACATTAATCCTAATGAACTCCCTCGTCAATATATTCTTAAAAGATGGACTCGAGATGCAAGGTCTACTTCAGTTCAAGATAGGCAAGGTCGAATCATTGTTGAGGATGCAAAATTGAAGGAATCAGAGCGATACATAAACATTTGTGCATTTTACAGAAAAATGTCTGTTAGAGCTACACAATCTCATAATGCATACTTGCATGTTATGGAAAAAGGGAGACAACACAAAATGAGGTAGAAGACATCTTTCTTAAAGACATGGATAAACTTTTGGGCCCTGATAATACTACCACAACACATTCAGTTGGTGTAACTTCCAATAATGGGGAGGCAAGCACTTTGAATTCAGCTACTCCCAATAGACAAGCAAAGGGACTAAATGGAGAACTGATCCTTTCCGAAGCAAGAAAAGAAAGAAAAGTGCAATGGAGAATGCAATGTCAAAGGTAAAGAAAGTCGCAAAAAAAGTAAGTTCATCTATTTGTATTTTGGTTTCCCTATAAATAATTGTACATAATTCATCCTAAGTTTTGCAGAAAATTATGCAAGCGCAAGAGACTCGTCAAAATATTGACAATGATGTATACACTCCTCGACCACCCAACCCAAGTCAAACACACATTTCTTCACAGGTAACAACATTGTTATATATTCAATAAAAGGTGGACTATTTATTTGCACATTTATTAATTACATAAATTTTTTAAGCAGTTGTCGTGTTTTGTTCCTCAAATGGATAGTGGTGCAAGAGTAGTTTACTCCAATTCTTGCTATATAGAGCCAAACAATTTTGATGTTAATCAAATTCTTACCCAAGATGATGTTGGATGACTACCTGCATTTCAATCCTCACAAGTCATTACTAAACCCCAATCATCACAAGTATGTTATGAGTTTGTCATGCATTCTCTCTCGCCAATATGTTTGATGAAATTGGCATTTTAAATGTATAAATTAACTTAACTTAATGTAATAGGTGGTGTACTTGAATGAAATGCCAAAACGGTGCAATGGATCCCAAGCGCACGTTTTGACCTTGATTTGTCACTGTATGCGTGTGTGTATATATATATATATATATATATATATATATATATGGGTCAAGTTCCCCTTACATCCTATTTTGACACCTATGTTTATACCTCGTTTTCAAAACACTATTTATGATAGATATTTTGATGAACCGACCGTTGGATTCAATACCTTTTTTATGCATATCATGTATACCAAAAATCATAGTGATCCAATGGTTAGATTTTAAGAAATGCCACTAAAAAAAATTGTTATGTTTTTAATTAATAAAAAAAATAATAGTTCTTCAAAATGATATTTTTCAAAAACTAACCATTGGATCACTCCGATTTTTTCATACATGACAAACATAAGATAAGTATCTAATCTAACAATCAATTTCTCAAAATATTGGATCTACAATGGTGTTTGAAAACGAGGTGTAAACATAGATGTCAAAATAGGGTGTAAGAAGAACCTGTCCATATATATATATATTTAAAATTTTTTTTTTTAATTTTATGTATTAAGAAGTTAGATGTGCTTGATAGCATCAAAATAGTTAACTAATTTTATTGTTGTGTTATTTTAACTTGCAGATGACAATTTAACTTCAATGGGACTTGGAATGTTAGAGGGTTATTTTCATATAGTCGACTTTATGTGAACAATAATCGACTATTTGCTCCCAGGACTGGTTTTCCTGCAGAGGCTGCGAACACACAGTCGACTAAACTTTAAAGATAGTCGACTATTTGCCCCCAGGTATATTTTCCTGCATATGTTGCGACCACACAATCGACTAATTAAATGACATAGTTGACTGTTATAAATATTAATGGCATCAATATTTTCCTGCGCTTATATGGTCGACTGTATAATTTCTTATATAAGCGCACGTTTGGAGGGAAAAAAAGTACTTCTAATCTAATCTCTCTCATCTTTGTTGCAAAAGAGGTGTAACCCCCAAAACCATTGTGCCCATTCATATTCCCTAACCAAAAGGTTCAATTTTTCCCATTAAAATTCATCCCTCTTAGTTTTTATTGTTAGACATTAAGTTATAACTGCAGAAACCCTAGATTTTGCGAAACCACAATGCCGTCGACCAGTGAAAAGGGGAAGAAGGCAAGGAAGAGCGACTCTCCATCGAAGCAGAAGAACAAAAAGGCTAGGAATGGAGATTCAGATGCTTCATGATTTACAAAAAAAAAAGGGCTTTAGAAAAGAAATACAAGTCTGATTATGCAAATCGCAAGGTATGCCATGGAAAGCAGTCACTGATTCGTTTCTTACTTTGAATTTTTCTGCTCTTTCTGCCAAATTTCGCACTGTATTTTAGACGCCACTCATCTCTCCCGGTGCTCCGTCATACCTTGAGTGTGTTAGGTTGTTCTATGTTAACCTCGTGTATATTCCCAACTCTGACGCTTTCCTAACTAATGTTAAAGGAGTCGACTTTACATTCGATAGTGACACAATTGCCGAACTTCTAGACATTACCCGTTCACCCATTTCAGTTTCATGTACTGCTGACGTCAAAAAGGTTACAGAGTTTGATAGGATAAGTGCTATAAGTGAACTTTGTGGTTTGACAAATCTGGAATCTCGTGACAAAGTCACAGCTTCTAAGCTCACTATCGTTAGCCACGTTATTCATCATATCATCACTCACAACAATATTCCGAGGGTTAGCTCAAGAGAAACCATCACTGCTTTAGATTTGTTTCTGATGTGGAGTGTTGTTAACTCATACACTATTGACCTCCCAAATCTGATTTGTGGTGAGATGCGTGCTTGCATCCAGAGGCACGGTTAATCTTTACCATATGGGATGTTGATCACCAAGTTGCTAGAGTATTTCAAATATCCTCTGAAGCAAGAAATTAAAGGTAAAAAGCACTTTAACATCGATACTTACACTGACACAACATTGAAGAACATGAACCCAGAGAAAGTTGACAATGTGTGGGTCCATCGACGCGTTTGCGTACGTTTGCCTCGTGGGGAGGAAGAATGTGCGCAAAAAATGGCAAATGAAGCAAATGCCCCTGTAAACACAGATTTCGTGTCCTGAAAATTAAAAGAACAAGAAAAATATGGACAAGTGTAATTTGTATTGATTTATGAAAATTAATGGGTACAATTCTCTGTTGATATATTCTTTATAAAAGAATAAAAATCCTCTTATTAATTCTCCTTTGATGGCTTGACGATCCAAGGGCTAAGATAGCTTGATCTCGAATCGGACAATGGCTTGATGTTGTTGATGTTGATCCAAGGGCTAGAATAGCTTGATCTTGAATCAGATGATGACTTGATGTTGATTCAAGGGCGACGATCGCTTGATCTTGAATCGAACAGGTTTTATCGGCTTGATTTGATTCAAGGGCGACGATCGCTTGTTCTTGAATCAGGCTTCGGAATGGAAGATCCGGCACTTGTGTCTTATGCTTGTTGAATCTTTCAAAGTATTGATGAATGCTTGAAGGTCTGAAGTTTGGCAGAACTTCGACTCTCTTGTTGAATGTCTGGAGTTTGGCAACACTTCAATACTCTGGAAAAGCCCCCCTCTTCTTGAATGAGGGCCTCCAATTTATAGAGGAGTTGATGCTCATCTTCAAGGAATCTTAGCCAATTAGAAAATAGTTATTTTCTAATTAATTTAATTTAAAGATAAGTGGAAGACTTATCTTTTGTTGTGATGATGTGGCCTCCCATGTGTTGACACGTGTCACTTGTTATGAACTCACATAAGTTTTGATGAGTCACCCTTGCTTGTGGGACCCACCAGTCTTGAATTTGAATTGTTGACCAATCAGACTTTTGATCATTGACCGATCAGACGGTGATATGCACTTCACTAATTTTTTGATGTCTACAGCCCTGTCCCAAACTTGGCAGGCAGATGCGCCTATATCAAACATGGCAAACTCAAGATGACAAAGTAGATATATTTTGATTCAGATTGGCCACTTCATTAGTAGTGAGTTTGGCGAGTCCTCGAAGAATGACCTCCATGTCTGATACATTCGCATTTGCCTGCCGAGTTTGGGATGGGGCGTTTGTTTCATTTGTCATTTCTTGCACACATTCTTCCTCCCCAAGACGCAAATGTGCGCGAATGCGTTGATGGACCCACACATTGTCAACTTTCTCTAGGTTCATGTTCCTCAATGTTGTGTCAGTGTAAGTATCGCTGTTAAAGTGCTTTTTAACTTCAATTTCTTGCTTCAGAGGATATTTAAAATCATGGTTTTAAGTATCGGGTAACGGTAAAGGGTAACGGGTATCGGGTGTATCGGGTGATACGTAACGGGTAACGGGCGCCGTGGCCGTGAATTTTTTTTTTTTTTTCACACCAACCCCCAAATGCTTTGATATGCTTGTATTAACCTCTTAGTACTATATTTTAATGTTTTCAAAGAGTTCTGGTACATTTATTTCAAGTTATCAAGTCTTCAAAAACATATTAATCAACAAAAATTATTCTATACTCACTTGTTCACCACCAAAAGGAATGTCTTGGCTGATCTTCTGTCCCTCCTTGCTCACTTTGTTGTTGAGCTCCCCAAAATGAGTGTCGCAAAATATTTTTTGTTTTTTACTAAAATTATTTGTCATTTTCAAACAAATTGAAAATAAGTTATATGCTGCCATTTTAGTTGAATTTTATTTAAAATATTTAATATCAAAATTAATAGGAGTATCTAATTTGTTAAAAAATCGCACAATATTTTTTGTTTTTTACTAAAATTATTATCATTTTCAAACAAATTGAAAATAAGTTATATATGGTGCCCTTGTACTGTTATTATTATTATTATTATTTTTTAACAAATTTTAAATATTTTTACCAATTTTTAAAAGTAATTAGTAAAAAGTTTAATTTTCTTTTATTTTAATAAATATTTTTTCAATGTTTTTTATGTTTTTTTATTTTTAAATTTTGATGTTTTATAATTTTATACAGAGATTCTAATATCAGGTACCCTCTTGTAGAGCCACTTACGGTGAAAATTTGGTAAAACTTACTGTTGGATTAGATACTCCAATTATTTATGTCATGTCTGCCGAAAATCACAGTGATCCAATGGTTGATTTTTGAAAAATGGAATTTTGAAAAATTGTGACTTTTTTGTTCTTTAAAATGTTATCATTGTAAAACAGTCAATTTTCTTATAAACTAACCGTTGGATCACTTTGATTTCTGACAGGCATGACATACATAATAGGAGTATCTAATCCAACGGTCATTTTTTCAAAATTTTCACCGCAAGTAGCTCGAGTATCAAGTGCACCTGATCATAGCAGTAATTTTATGTATTTAATTATTTTTATCAATTAATTATTATTTATACAAAGTTATATAAAATTAATGAATATTTTTAAAATTATTAAAAAATATCTTATACTTTATTTAAAAGTTAAAGAGAAACAAGGTTTTATTAAAAATTTTGATATATTAATATTTTTTTATTTTTGGTAAAAAATATCTATTAATTTTTTATATTATTTCATTAAATGCTAATTGGTTTGACATTTTGACCTATTCATTATTAAATAATAATAATATCATTAAATAAAAATATCTATTATTTCATTAAAAATGAAACAGGCACTTAAATATACAAAAATATATATAGTCTAATTGTCTAAACAAATAAAAAATAAGTAAAAGTAAAACATATAAAACATATAAAACACAAAAAACATATAAAACATATAAAACACAAATATCTTATAAACTAAAGTAATATTTTATAAACTGCTGTAAGACTGTAAGAGTCAAACTGAGGCAGACTAAAAAGTAAAAAACATTTAAGTGCGACTCTGCGAGGGTGAAAAGGGCTTACTTCTGCGAGGGTGCCGAGGGTGCGATGGGTGCCGACTGCGTTGGGTGCGACTCTGCGATGGGTGCGACTCTGCGAAGAAGATCGGTGACCGGGGATCTTCTGGCAGCGGCGGCGACGGCGACGGCGACTGCAAAAGAAGTATGCTTCCCCAGAAATTTCTCTCTTCTTCTCTCTTCTTTTCTCTTCTTCTCTTATTTTTTGTTCTTCAAATTACTGCCATAGTGCTATCTCTCTTCTTCTTGATTCTTTAGCTTTTTTTTTTTTAATAAAGGCTGATTATTTTGGTCCTGGATTGACGGATTGTCAGGAATCCCTGACAAATTTCTCAGAAATCTGACATTGGAGACTTTGGGTCCTCTGTCGTAAAGGCGTAAAGGGCGTAACGGGGCCGATACACCCCGATACGTATCGTATCGGGGGCGATACGCTGTGAAATACTATACACATACAGTATCGGTGAGAATCGCGTAAAGGTGTCCTGGGATACCGATACGTATCGGGCGATACGTATCGTATCGCCCTGTTTTTAAAACCCTGTTTAAAATACTCTAGCAACTTGGTGATCAACATCTCATATGGTAAAGATAGACCATGCTTCTGGATGCAAGCATGCATCTCACCACAAATCAGATTTGGGAGGTCAATAGGGTATGAGTTAACAATACTCCACATCAGAAACAAATCTAAAGCAGTGATGGTTTCTTTTGAGCTAACCCTTGGAATATTGTTATGAGCGATGACATGATGAATAACGTGGTTAACGATAGTGAGCTTAGAGGCTGTGACTTTGTCACGAGATTCCAGATTTGTCAAACCACAAAGTTCATTAACAGCACTTAGCCTATCAAACTCTGTAATCTTTTGGATGTCAGCAGTACATGAAACTGAAATGGGTGAACGGGGAATGTCTAGAAGTTCGGCAATTGTGTCACTATCGAATGTAAAGTCGACTCCTTTAACATTAGTTAGGAAGGCGTCAGAGTTGGGAATATACACGAGGTTAACATAGAACAGCCTAACACACTCAGGGTATGACGGAGCACCGGGAGAGATGAGTGGCGTCCAATATACAGTGCGAAATTTGGCAGAAAGAGCAGAAAAATTCAAAGTAAGAAACGAATCAGTGACTTGCTTTCCATGGCATACCTTGCGATTTGCATAATCAGACTTGTATTTCTCTAAAGCCCCTTTCTTTGTAAACCATGAAGCCTTTGAATCTCCATTCCTAGCTTTTTTGTTCTTCTGCTTCAACAGAGAGTCGCTCTTCCTTGCCTTCTTCCCCTTTTTCACTGGTCGACGGCATTGTGGTTTCGCAAAATCTAGGGTTTCTGCGGTTATAACTTAATGTCTAACAATAGAAACTTAGAGGGATGGATTTTAATGGAAAAATCGAACCTTTTGGTTACAGAATATGAATGGGCGCAAGGGTTTTGGGGGTTACACCTCTTCTGCAACAGAGATGAGAGAGATTGGATTAGGAGTGCTTTTTTTCCCTCCAAACGCGCGTAATACAAGAAATTATACAGTCGACTATAGTAAAGCTCAGTCGACCATATAAGCGCGGGAAAATATTGAAGCCATTAATATTTCCAACAATCAACTATGCCATTCAATTAGTCGACTGTGTGGTCGCAGCATTTGCAGGAAAATATACTTGGGAGCAAATAGTCGACTATCTTCAAAGTTCAGTCGACTACGTGTTTGCAGCCTCTGCAGAAAACCAATCCTGGGTGCAAATAGTCGACTATTGTTCACGTAAAGTCGACGCTATGAAAATAACCCTCTAACATCCCAATCCCATTCAAGTTAAATTGTCACCTGCAAGTTACAATAAAATTAGTTAACTATTTTGATGCTATCAAGCACGTCTAAATTCTTATTACATAAAAAATGAAGAAAAAAAAAATTATACATACAGTGACAAATCATTGTCAAAAGGTACACTTGGGATCCATTACACCGGTTCATTCAAGTCCACCACCTATTACATTAAATTAAGTTAGTTTAATCATTTAAAATGACAATTTCATCAAACATATTGGCGAGAGAGAATGCATGACAAACTCGTAACATACCTGCGATGATTGGGGTTTAGTAATGACTTGTGAGGATTGAAATGCAGGTAGCCATCCAACATCATCTTGGGTAAGAATTTGATTAACAACAAAATTGTTTGGTTCTGTATGGCAAGAATTGGAGTAAACTACTCTTGCACCACTATCCATTTGAAGAACATAACACGACATATGCTTAAAAAATTTATGTAATTAATAAATGTGCAAATAAATAGTCCACGTTTTATTGAATATATAACAATGTTGTCACCTGTGAAGAAACGTGTGTTTGACTTGGGTTGGGTGGCCAAGGAGTGTATACATCATGCTGAACTTTTTTTGCAACTTTCTTTGCCTTCGACATTACATTTTCCATCGCACTTTTCTTGCTTCAGAAATGATCAGTTCTCACTTTTAGTCCATTTGCTTGTCTATTGAGAGTAACTGAATTCAAAATGCTTGCCTCCCCATTATTGGGAGTTACACCAACTGAATGCATTGTGGTAGTATTGTTAGGCCCAAGAGTTAATCCATGTCTTTAAGAAAGATGTCTTCCACCTCATTTTGTGTTTGTATCCCTTTTTCCATAACATACAGGTATGAGATTGTGCAGCTCTAACAGTCATTTTTCTGTAAAATGCACAAATGTTTTTGTACCGCACTGATTCCTTCAATTTTGCATCCTTAACAATGGTTCAACCTTGCCTATCTTGAACTGAATTGGACCTTACATCTCGAGTCCATCTTTTAAGAATATATTGACGAGGGAGTTCATTAGGGTTAATGTTCTCTCTTAACACTTTTAGAGCATGCCTACATATGATCTCTTTCTTTTCAAACTGCCTACAACTGCAAGACAACCAATCATTAACATCTTGGGTCACATAATATAACCTTTTGCCACTATGAAGACCAATGTTGTACACCATATTTCCTGCATCATTATGGTCACGAGAATGAGTGGTCAGTTCAAGAGATCTCATATATTCTTCTTGAAATTCCTGAAACGGTTGCTGAGTATAGATTAAGGCTGTTTGCTCAACCATTATTATCTTTATGTCAATTTTGGGCAACTTGTGGATTAGATTAAATTCTGCACTCAGTTCAGTCTCGCGCTTGTTAGATAGAACCCTCTCAAAGTGCATGAAAATTGCACAAGATCATGATCAGACTTTAAAAATTTTTTCAGGCATGCATTAAAACTTTCACACAGTGTACTTTTCATACCAGCAGACCATTCATAACTAACAAAGCAATGTGCCCACCAAACACTAGAGTCTCCGTGTGATTATTGAACCCAACAAAAATAGCAAACGGCCGATGCTCTTTATTTGTCTTGTAAGTTGTATCAAAACTCACCAAATATACCATAATTCATTATCATCCATGCATCAGTCCAAAAATTATTTGTAATTAATTATTCACTGTCAAACTGGACAGCGGAGTAAAATGAGTCATTCTCGAATGATTGTTTTTTAAAGTATTTGTATATGCTACCAGCTTCCCCAAATGCCAAGTTCTTCTGTCTTCTACCCCACAAGTAATTCTTCTGATCTTGTTTAGTGAAACCAAGACTTTCCCTTCCTCCAACTTCTCTACTAAGTAACTCATACGCAGACCTAAGAGAAATTCCGAACTTTTCGGCCAATTCAATTTGTGTTGCATGCAAGTCAGAAATCCTACGCTGTGACCCTATCATATAGGAGCACCACGCAGGAACAAGCTCATGGTTATGATCCACTGTTAATGTGTAGATTTCAAATTTACCCTTCTCCTTGTTTATCTTTATACCCATATGAGCATTGCAACCACACCTTGTTTCCGCTCTTGTGGATTGTTTGGCAATTGGTCACTTCTCCTTTTATCACGAACACCCTCTTTACAACAATGAAAAAGTCTTGATGTCAGCTTATTCGACTGTTTATTTCTACCAACAATACCTCTCCTAATGCTAAATCCAACCCTCCTCCCGTGGTCGTAATATAAATCATATGCTACTCACTATCAAACTCCATACCCATTTTAGGATTCTCTTCGCAATTGTCAACATTCCTTTCATTACTAATATCCATAATCAACCAACTGTACCAATTAAATTGATAAAATGAGATAAATTCATTAATTGTTTGCACACATATCATGTCCACAAAGAAAAAACATCATAACAAAATATGCATTATGCACACATTATCCGTATAACAGTCAACTGTTAAGAACACATTCAAGTGCAAAGCACATGTATATAAATTTATAACTATAGATATAAACATATAATTTACTAAATCAACACATAAATAGTCGACTAAATAAATATTAACAGTCAACTACTTCAATAGCCAATCCAACACTCTCTGTAATTGACAATGGGTATTTTTTCATAAACACTGTTTTTCCTTCCTCTCTTAAGTGTTTTTTTTTTTTTTTTTTTTTCTTCTTCTAAAGAACTCATAAATATACTTTACAAAAATATTCCCCTCGTTTGCAAATAGATCTCACCAAAATTAGTATTTTCATAGATAAAAAATAAACATAAACCAATGGCTTACCTAGTATGGCAGTGATGTTAAAGAGATTAATGGAGATCTTGAGATGTGCAGCTATGGCGATAAAGAGATAGATATATATAGATCAAAATCTTGCAATGAAGTGTTGTGATTGTGATGAGAGAGAAAGAACAAGGTTGTGTATAATAGATACATTGAATTCGGGTCGTCATATGAGATAAAGTGAAGAAATTTGGGTCATGAGGAGAGAGAGTGGAAATTTGGGTCAAGAGGAGAGAGAAGGTACTTTGGGCTTCAAGAGAGAGAAAATGTCAGATTTTCGGAGGAGGAGGGAGAGTTTGGCGGGAACCCAAAATTTTGGCTCTCTCTTACATCAGTAACGTTAACGGGGTTAACGTTAGTGGCCGTTTAGCCCAAAACAACAGCCTAGATGCGCATTTTGCATCCCAACCCTTAGATTTGCAGCTTTGCCTCCATGTCACCCATCGCACGGCTGCTCACTACTTGGTGATCAAATGCTTGATCACCAATAAATCCGGACGCGAAAATTTCCATTGTGGGATTCCTCTCCAACAGCAGGTCCTAATCCTCTTACATCTACAGAGATACCTAGCATAATTAGAGGGCGGATGATCCTCTCTCTGTCACGATGCATTTGTCATGTTTATTGATCTTTGCAGATGACAAATGAAATTGGGAAGGCAATGTTCTCTAAAGCAGGAGAACTAGGTGTACCGGTGGGCTTCATGTGTATGAAGGTATTTTAATTCTTTATTATTTCAACTCAAGTCAATAAAGCCTCAAATGCCAACCACTTCATAAAAATCATTTAGAACTTGACCACTGTATTTCAAGTTTATTTATCTTAACAGTGAAGTTCATTCTACTAGGCTATTATTTATACTGAATTACTTTTTATTTACCCACTTGATCAGCAGGTCTATAAAAGCAACCATAGTTTTATATGTCAGTCATAGAATGATTACATAATGATAAGATAGATCTTTACAGGGCCTCAATCTGCATATTTCAGAAATTGAGAAACTGTGCACAGAATTTCCTTCGACGGTTGTGTTACTTGATCACTTGGCTTTCTGCAAACCACCAACGTGAGCTTCCTTGTTTTTTGACTTAGTTAGAAGTTGTAAATAGCTTTTCAATTTACTTAGTTAGAAGTTGTAAATAGCTTTTCAATTTTTAGCTGGGTTAAAGACTATATCAACTGCTCTTACATGTGTCATCTTGCAGAAATGATGAGGAAAGTCTGGCCTTCTCTGCGCTTTTAAAGCTATCCAGATTCCCACAGGTAAAAAAGTGCTTGATTATAACTGCCATTTTAAGTAAGCAAAGGCCAGGACACTGTTAGAGACCAGTAGTAGTCATTTTGTTTGGCTGGGAACCCCTGGTATTGAAAGAAGGTTTTAAATCTATGAATCGTTAAAACTGGGCTGTACTATTTCTTAAAGCTTTAGTTCAGGTACCCAAGATCATTGTTTGATACCACCCTGGGTTCCAAGGTATTTTTTAACTTTGAAATGGATATTGTGCACAAGTATACAAGAGAGTTATTATTATTATTGTTTTTAATCACAAATCTTGAACTCTTTAGCCTCTCTGCTACCTCTTTCAAATGCCTTATCTGAAGGCTTTTATTCATGTTATACTCGTCACTGATAATTTTATTTCCAGTCATCCAAGTGAAATCTGAGATTTTTACTTCTTGAGATGAATTTTTACTTGGACAGGTTTATGTAAAACTCAGTGCCCTCTTCAGGGTGTCCAGAATGTCATACCCATATCAGGATTTATCCCACCTTCTTTCCCAAGTCGTCTCCAGCTTTGGTGCCAATCGTGTCATGTGGGGCAGGTAGTTTATATCTTCAATTCTTTAACTAAATGATACTTTGTTGATTTTTTAAGAAAAAAATATATATAAGAAGATAGAAAATGAAACATTTGCGTGAAAATTTTTAGAATGTTCTGGAAACTTTTTCATTTTCAAACATTACATTGCAGCGACTTCCCGTTCGTTGTTGCTGAATGTGGCTATAAAGAAGCAAAAGAAGCAGTGTCTCATATTGCCAATCAAATACCTTTATCATCGTCCGAGTTGGAGTGGGTCATGGGTAGAACAATCATGCAACTCTTCCAAGGTCAATGGCTTCCTTCTTGAGCAATATATCATCATTCATCAATGTGACCAGTGTAAAATGCTCTTCGAAGCGTGGATCTATACTAGAACTCAGAACAATATCATGCATGATTTTCAGATTTTAGAATGTTAAACAGTACAGTAAGGACTTAAAATGGAAACTCCATTTCATATTGTGCCTTGCATATATGTTGTATTTTGTAAATCAAAAAACACTCCAAGATAAATAAATGTTGGGGTTTTTCCAATCCAAGACTGCCAAAGGGTGAACCAGTCCAGACCATGCAAGCCTTACTAAAAATTCATATTTATTCAGTCAGATTTTTTTAAAATTCACAAAATTACCATAAATAAATGGCCAAAAAATAATTCCAGATTAGATTCTTCCTTGAAAACAATAAAAATAAAATAGCAAATGTAATAGATAAATAAATGGCCAAATTAATCCACACAAAAGCAAGCATCACTGCTACCTGCAATCAAAATGACCCGCTGCAGAGGTCAAAAAGATCATTATGCTAAAGACTAGAGAGCCCTGATATCATTTAATGTAATAAAATGAGAACTTCAAAGACATTCCACATTTTTGTCAATATAATTCTATTTCAATGATTATTATTCCCTATAAATCTTGTTAGTCTGTACAAAGCTTTTACCCCGCTCACTATACTCCACTCTAGGGTTTGATTTTCAAATCTAAACCATGCTTTCCAGTTACACCTACATTCATCAACAAGGAGATGTAATAAGACCCCCCAAAAAAAAAAAAAAATCAAAGAATTTATCAGGCGAATGCTTTACACTAAGGGCTTTGAACCTATACAAGTTTTGAGAAATGGAAATTATACAGGAGTTACAGAAAATAACGAGGGGTTAATCCTCTATGCGTTGGATCTCACCCATCATGATGCGATTACTAGTAACCTTGAAACCAAGGAGAGCTGGATCAATTTGCCTCCCCTTCTTTCCTTTCTTTTTTCCACTTCTTACTCCCTGTGTTCCATCTAATGACTCTGAAGCTCCTGCCGTTGCATGGACCTCTGGTGCTGCTGGCTTTTTGGCATTGCTCTTGAGCATGTCTATAAATGATGCCTCTGACACATCAGCATCGCTGCAAGATGATGAAGTCCGCCGGAAGCGTACGTCTTTGTTGCCAGATGTCAGAATGTCAGGACCTTGGTTTACTGGTACTGGATTGCCTCCCAGGTCCCGCCTTCCCCCTGAAGGATTCAAATATTATAAATAAGCTCTGCCCTAGCCTAACGTAAGAAATTTTTATTTCAACAATTTTAGCCCCCATTTACAAAGAAGTGATCTAGTTAGCTATACCTTACTTTAACTAAAATCAGCTAAGAAATCCAAGCCCTTGGATTTCTTTTCACTTAATGCATGATTCATTGTAAAAAAAATTCCAAAGGCTTGGGTCTCTTAGCTGATTTTAGTTAAAGTAAGGTATTACTGACTAGAACATTTCACCCCATTTACAAACCCCCCCCCCCCCCCCCCCCCCAAACACACAAAAAAAAAAAAAAACCAACATCCAAAATGAAAAATGAATAAGGAAGAAGACGAAAAACAGGGAACAAAGCACCAAAATTCAGGAAGTACATCCTAAACAATTGTCGCAAATTGTAGCACTACAAACAGTCGCACACCCTGCCAATTTTATTAAAAAGCAAAAGCTGTTACACTAATTTATTTGTCTCGCTTTTTGGTAAATGAGACAGTAGCATCGCTGCAGCATGGTGTGATACACTGATTCCCAAAAGGTTGGGCAATTGTGGTTTTAAGGAAGAAAAAATCAATTGTAGAGGATCAATTCTCGAAAACAAGCATGTTTCAAAGTAAGCACATATGAAGAGGAAATTAAATATCATACCATCAGGAGCAGCAGCACTAGATACATTTTTTCCTCTGATAACTGGATCAGAGGCCAGCTCAGACAATCCTTCCTGGGATGGTGAAGCCCGCGAGACAGGTGGACGTCTCAATAAAAAATTGTCTTGCCCTTTGGATAGGAGGGCCGGTACCCTGTTCAAGGGAGGTAAAACATTTTAAGTACAAAGTATAGTCAAGCACACAATTGACTATTTATTTCCATAACTACACCGTGATAACTGTGCATAGAGTAAAGAGGTTTTGGTTGTCCTGGGGAAATTAAATGAATTCATGGGATGATATGAAGAAAAACCAACATAAGAAAGAAATGGGATCATTAATCCAAATCCCAAAATACCCTTATTCCAAACAAATGTTAAGAAAAACAAATAGATTGGTTTAAACAACTGAATAAAAACATGAAATAGTTTCAAATTCTTTCACAAAGAAAGGAAAAAAATAAACAATAATCCCAGATTCCGTGCGAAACACAACACATGAGGCACCAAAGTGCCCAATAAGATAAATCCAGTTCAACCTTTGTGTGACTATCTTAGTACAACACATCTAATATATATATATATATATAAACACTCGCCTTGGCATGAACTGTCACATCTCACATCCACACACACACACACACACACACAAACTCACTTGAGCTTGAGCCCAAGATAGATTAAAATGATAAAACACTTGCATGATTAGCTCATGGAAGGGCACCATTGATTACAAAAAGGCACATAACCAAAGTGTAGGTCTGGGAAGATCCAATCATTCTATGGGATAATCCAGGCACCATCAATTTACAAATATCTGGAACCCAGAAAAAGAGGAACAATCACATCAAGACTAGGAATCCTATCACCTTATTTCTTATCATTTATGGACCCTCCACTCCAACCTGAGAAGTGAAATACATAACATTCAACTTCTATTGCGTGAAGCAAATTCACCAACTGCAAAAGTAACAGCAAAACCAAACCCCAACATCCTCCTTTTCAAATTCTCCAGTATTTCTGCACATACTCCCTGCAATTTACACTTTTAGTATCCATTTTCCCGATCCCCCCAATTACGCATATTCCTCGTGTTGCTTCCCCCTACATTACTTCCCTCATTCTTAAGAACATGACCTAGGGCCATTCTAAAACAGGTTTCAAATCAGAAAGAAAATGACAAGGGTAATTTGGTCAATCTGAATAAAACAGCAGATCGTATTTGAGAGTAGGGGGATGCAAAGAATCTACAGGAACTTGAGAGATGAAAACAAGATATTTAAAACACAAGGTTTAGATGCAGAAGTTAAAATGAAAGTACCAATGCAAAAAACAAAAAACAAAAAACAAAAACAAAACAAAAACCCTATCAATATGCAGGTCTAGCTAAGGAATCACACCATGGCCGAGTCAGTTGACAACATCATCTGACATGCCTACGAAGGAAGAAGCACAGCTGCACAAAGTTCCTGACTTCAGAGGGTAGAAGTCACCCCCAGGGTCAGCAATATACTGGCATGCCTAGGTTTGGACTAAAGGCATGAAGAGCTGTCACCACTGAAATTTTGACAGGACCAAATATCATATGGGCAAGGACTGGCTTAACCTAGACCCAGCCTGGTCCTGCCATCAATATTTATGCTGTTCTCCACTCATTGCTTCATGCTCACACAGCAGTTTGTTAGACTACTCTCATCAAGATTACGGCATTAGGCAATTGACATACTATGCAAACATTAGCTCATTGCAAGTTTTTACACCACAACCGCACTTTGCTTTGATATTAGCAGTTTTGCAAGGTCTTACACCACAGCCGCACTTTGTTTCGATATTAGTAGTTTTATGTTCTACATATGGAACCTTTCTATGTGACAACAAAATAAAACACACAGATCAATATAGACACATATGAGCAGTTTGCCGTGCTTGTAAACTTGCTAAGGTCAGGTCCACCGCAGATTTACTGATCATTTTGACTTCCCATTCAAACCAAATGAAAATTTTGAGAATTACTTAGATATTAATTCCATAACTCTTTAGAGGCACAAGATCCATTATTGAATGGAGTTATCATATGAAACAAAGGTATCAATTCCATAAATATGCAGAAATAATCCTTACCGATCCTTGGGAAACTCTTCAGCAAATGAATTACATTGTCCAATCTTGTCATCATAGAAACCAGCACTCTCACCTGGGAGAAAATTCACAAAGTCATCGTCGCTTTCATGTGAGGAAAATGCAAAACCAACTGGGGCCCCACCCCCCCAAAAAAAAAAAAAAAAAATTTTAAGAAAAATTACCACCAATGCCAAGTGAAGTATGCCTACTAAGGGCATTAATTGGAATCTCCATACGATCTACAGCAGCCAATCCTGCTTGCTCGACCATGCCTTCTTGCATCTCTAAATTTGGCACCTTCATCATACCATCGCTCTTGGGCCCACGTTTCTTCCCCTCCACCTCAGCAAACTCCCTTTCCACAGAAGATTTACCCATCACATTCAAACTTGTGTAAATCCCCTGGGCCGTCCCATTCACAGTCGACAAAAATGTCTCTCCTTCGAGCAATGCTCCAGAATTCGACCTAAGTGGCAATTTTTCACTGTTCTGCAAACTGCTAGCTTGCTCATCAGCTAAATGAACCTGCGGTAGTCCATTAGAACCGTAAGACCCTACAGAATATAAGTTGTTTAGACCTGCTTCTCGGTCAGGTAGAGAACTGAATGGATGATCTGAAGAGCTTAACCCAGAAAAGAGGCCAGAAGGTGCCCTTCTTTCATAGGAAACATCATTGCTCATATCTAACGACTCAGAAGGCTGATGGCCTGATTTCTGATGGAGTAGCTCCATCAACAATCGCTTCGATTTGTCATCATTGATTCCATCTGACATCCAAGAACTGGGATCTTCAGAGGTCATTTTAACTTCCAACTCCCTTTTCTGCCGCTCAGCATTAAGATGCAATTGTTGAATCTGGGATTCGACCCAGTCATTTGCTAGCCTCCCATTGCTCTCAGACCAGTGTCCCTCAATTGCGTCCAAATGAGGAACATGAAATTGGTTAGGAACTGGTGGGCGGTGATGAGAGTGGATACCAGAAGAGAGTGAACCCATTTGACCAGCAGAGTGCATACGAGTGCTCGACTCCTGCATATCTAAACCTTGAGCACGAGCAATTGCATTTACAACATCCAGGTTCATCCCAGGAGCACCAGGAGGCAAAGACATTGACCGCTCAAATGGCGATGAGCCAGACTCATAAAGCCCTCGCCGAAGTCGCTCCTGTAGCGAAAGATTTCGCTCAAGGGGATTCAGCTGCTCCTCATGGGATGGCCTCTGCTGTTGCTGATAAAAATCTAACGGGCTAACCCCTGCAGAGTGAGCTCGGTGACTACCAGGATTAGTCCTGATAAATTGATTGGTTTCATCAACTGGCCAAGCAGCACCAATATGCCTCTCTTCTTCAATGTCCGTTTGCTGTCTCAATCCCATTGACAGCTGTCTTGCCTGCAGCTGCTCTTGGTGAAAAAGCTGATGTTCCAAAGTGCGCATCTGTCCATGCTGTGCCCGCGAAATGAGCTCAAATAAATCATTTTGATGCTCCTGTCGATGCTGTTGACCAAATTTTGATTGAATAAGCTGCTCCAGAGATGGATCAACATGCCTTGAAGGATGTTGGGAACGTTGTTGCAGTTCATGCAGTAGGTGCTGGTTTGATAAAACCTGATCGGGAACATTGTTGGCTCTGAAAGGATCAACATGTGACTGCCCATGGCCAGGATCATGCATTTGATTAAGTAGTAACTGCTCAAGAAGCACCTGTCGAACTTGGGACTGCTGTTGCTCCTGCAATAGCTTCTGCTGTTGATGAAACTGCTGCTGTTGCTGTAGTTGATGGTGTTGGAGCTGAAGCTGCCGCTGCTGTTGCTGAAGTGTCAAAAAATGTTCCAGATCTGGAACAGGATGATTAACCAACTGTTGGTGGGGAATATGATTCCGACTTGGCACTTGTTCTACAAATGATTCATTCAAGAGGGCATGTGACAACAGATTACGCTGCTGGAGCTGCTGCTGCTGCTGCTGCTGTTGGAGCTGCTGCTGCTGGAGCTGCTGCTGCTGCTGCTGCTGGAGCTGCTGCTGCTGCTGTTGCTGCTGTTGAAATTGCCGAGACATAAGCTGCTCTGCTAAATCAAAGCGATTGGGTTCTTGTTCCATGCGAGACAAATGGCGAGCAGCCATGGCATCTTGATATGCGTTCGGATTAGAATGTGTACTTTTCTTATAAACATCAGGCCACGTCTCTGCAACAAATGTTGGTTCGGCCATGGCACCAAATGGGGCAGCCCTTCCAATGCTGGAAGGCATCTTTGATGATTGGGTATGCCTCAGATGATTGCCTTCAAGCTCAGACCACAACAAGCCAAATGGGTGCAACTCGTTATCATTCTGATTTGGCATGCCAGGTTCTGTCAATTCATTTGGAAGAGAAGGGTGGCCAATAGAATTTGCTAAATTATCATGAATGCTCCGGGAAGATTTTCCAAGATGATAATCACTACTTCCAGGTCTTCCTGGAAACACAATTTCTGGAGAAAACGAAGAGAAACCATTAAGACAAGAAATACAGAGAGTAGAGGGAGACTGATACAATTAAAAATACCCAAAATAATAATGACCTTCATCTTGCGCAACAAAATCATTAAAGCTTTGACCCTCAGAATGTGGCAGCTGCACCAGACCTTCATGCTCTGATATTCTTGACTGAACATGCTGAACTGAGAGGCCGTCAAACTCAAACAAAGGCCGGCACGGATCATTTAACACAGATGAAAAAGTAATTTCCGGAAGAGGAGCAGAAGCAGATAAATTAGCATCCAACCTTCCTCCCAAAGCACCTGAATGTTCTAGCTTAGGACTTGGATCAGTGCTATTGGCATGCCCATCACTAACTTTCAGATGTGGCATGACCTCACCCAAAACTTGGAAAGGTGTTCCTTCTGGAGCATCTTCCAGGCGGACTGGTAAGTCTGTTCCAAAAAAACCTTGTTCAAACCATGAAATGATGTCAACCCCAAGAAATGGGCCCTGGATCGCACCTTGAGGATCACGGTAGTACAAACTTAGCTCCTCAGGTGGGTTACTCCTTTCCAAGTGATTCACCTCACTGTTGCTCTCCAAGTGTTGCAGATTGTTACTCTGACTCTGCTCTGGAGAGGGCAAGACAAATAGGGAATTTGATCCACCGGGGAGCTTAGCACTTATATCAAAAGAAGCAGCATATTCATTGCCATCAAACTGAGGGTGTCTAGTAAAATCAGAGTCTTCCAATTGCCAATTTTCACTAACTTTGATTTGGGCAGCAGGACGGTTGGCACTACCAATCTCTATGGCATTGCAACCTGTGTCAGTTGTTGACACTTTTGGCATCAAATCATCTGAGTCCAGCCCAACAATTGCTGCAGTAACTTTATGTTCCCCATCTTCACGATTAAAATTTCTCTCTGAAAGAAAGTACATATTGACTAATTCAGATATAGAATGATGCATTTACCCAAAAAAGGGGGTGAGAGAGAGAGAGAGACTAGTAAAGTAACCCTATTGGCATTCAAGGATTAGAAACAAAGTGCCACTCACCATGTACAATATTCCTCTGTGACCAGTAATTACACAAGGTGCCATCATCATCAGCTTGACATGCACTATCATTTGCAGCTTCTTGAGACATATCAACACTCTCTTCATTGATAATCACAGGTAGGGTACCATGTTTTCCCTCAGTGGATTCCAAGTCTCCAATGTCTAGACAATGAAAATTTCAAAAAGATTCAGAAAGATAGTAAGGTATTACATGAACAGAAGTTGAAGTGATTACGCTCAAATTACCTGTAACATTTTCAGTTAGTCTCCCCTTTCTAAATGAATTGTACACCACCCCACTGCTGGTGATTTTTCCCTTCCATATATCCTTGAGGATATTCTGTTAGCATCCATGACCCAATTACATAGCACAAAAATATTTAATCAGTTACAGAGGACAATTTCATAGAATAAACAAATATATAGCGTGACAAGACAAAAATAGATTCTTAACAAAGAGTCCATTCATAGAGCTTACCTCCTCTTCTGCATCAGGGGCAACAAAAGCCAATGGTTCAATAAAGACTGTTTGAGTTATAGGGAGTAATTCCTCCAGTTCATCAGGCATGGATGCAAAAGAAGAGTCAATCTTTTGCCTACGATATATGTCAAGAAGCTTTCCCCTTGGGTAGCAAAAAATATCAGCAGAGAGGCTCAGTTTCCCAGGTACACTTTCATTCTTGTCAAAATGAGCAGTAGCACCAATGGGGCCTGCAGTTGAAGACCTGCCAATAACATTTGCCCTTCCTCGTCCAACAGTAAATCCCAAATTTGGACCCTCCACCCGTCCTTTCTCAAGTCCAAATCCAGGTGCAGCACGGTAGGAAGCTGGCCCACTAGAATGAACCTCCATTCTATGGCGTGGTCTCCATTTGTCACGAGAATCTGAGTCACGCTCAGAAGCTGCACGGTTACCACCTACAAAAGCTTGATTGTCATTATGAGCATCTTCCTTCTCTACATCCATCCTCTTCTCAGCTCGAGATTCCTTCTCTTTGTCATCAGGACCCCACCTAGAAGACCATTTGCTATCACGTCGAGCTTCATGCCCAGAGTTACGGTTATTACCATCATGCCACCGATCAGAGGGAGGCAAAGGCCTACTGTCAATGGTTTCTCTGATTGACACGTCAACACGACGATCTGCTTTCCTGCGATCTCTTCTACCACTGAGTAAGCCAGTTTCTCTTTCCTCTTCACGCCAGCGACGGCTGCTATCAGTTTCAGGAGCAGTCCTCCTCCAATCTTTTTTGTCCTCAGATCCTTCTAAACGCCAACCCTCCTTATGATTGGGATCTGTAGAATTTCCCAGAATCACGGAATTTGGTGCACGCATTTCCTGCCATAAGAGTGATAAAAAATGAGGTGATCTACTGCCAAACAATGTATAAATATTGTGATTTATGAACAAATCAGAGTGAGACTCGGAAGTTGGAGACAAAAAATAAATCAAAGAAGTCTAGTTGGTCAATATTGTCGGCAATTCCCAAAACATTCAAGGATGGTTAAAATATTGAAAGTTCCAAGAAATATCAAGAAATGCGAAGCCAATGAATGTAGAGGACAGGAATTTCATGTTAATTGAATTGCAGTATTCTGTCACATAAAACACTATTCACTGCCTTCTCATGTGCCAAAATTGTATAAAATTGGTAAAAGACCAACACCCTCTCCAAAAAAAAAAAAAAAGTGTGAGAGAGAGAGAGAGAGATTACTGACAAAGAAAGCATATTAAACTTCACACTATCTTGGCACAGCAGTGTCTAACTACCTCCCTTGTGAGAGTTCCAGGGATTGAGTTTTTGTTTCCTATTAATAGCATATGGGTAGATGAGAGCTTAGCATATGGTCTTACTTTAGGTTACCAGAAATAGGGGGAGATGCTGTGTCTCAACACAGAGGGCATGAATCATATGTAGCCTTTGTTCTAATAGTAATCATTTTAGCACTGCCATGACAAGAATTGAGAATATCTTGCTTTGTATGATAATTAGCTTCACAGTGACGAGACAAGATCAAAAGATAAACATGGGAAAAGAGGAGGGAATGATTCAAACAGTTAGGTTTCTCTATTAAGAATCAGCAGACCAACCTTGCTAATGCGAACCGTTAAAGATGGAAACTACAGGAAGCATTGTCTCAGATTATAAAGACTCCTTAACATGAAGGTGTTAGTAAGTCCACAAAGTGATGATATCTTGTAAAGATACACTAAACCACAGATTTCCCATGCATGTAGAAAAGGTAGAGTCAGACCCAACTTACCTTATATTAACCAGAATTAGGTTAATAGGTTTCAGTAACAGGTCGGATATGGCTTAGTAAAATGCCAACCCAATTATAATCGAGTCATATTCAGGTTAAAACCTGCCCACCAGGTTACTGCAATAAGTTAAAGCTTTATGTTATATTCTTAATAAGTGTGTTTAAGCTTGTGTTGTATATGTTTTCAAGAGGAAAGTTTCAAAGGGTCCATTTGCATTAGCTTCTCTTAAAATCAATTTTTAAGCTTAAAATTCCACACGATCTAATAGGTGGGGTGATAGGATGGATGGCTTAATTTTTATACTAGAAGTGATTGTGGCAAAAGCTAGGGGGTCCCAACTTTTACCACAATCACTTCTAGTATTAAAATTTTGATACGTGAAGACATGATTTGAAAATAATTTTAAAGAGAGATGTGAAGAAATAGTTCTCTAAAAGTGATTTTAGAAAGAGCTAATGCAAATGACAAAGTGTGCTATATATATATATATATATATAAGACAAGTTTATGTCATATTTGGTATAATAAAGTGTGCTATGCTAGGCAAATTAAATCGCAAATTTCTACAAATTTACACTAAAATGTTACATAACATTAAAAATTTAAAATATATATTATTTACAAAATAACAAATAAATAAATCAATAATCTTGTATACAGAAGAATCTCCACCTTAGACCAATACTTACCAAAATATTAGTAAATATTGGTAAAGTTATGCGAATCTAATATCGAATCGATACCCGTAGATATATGGATATATTGGAGATATATCGAGCATATTGAAGATATTTTATTCCATGGT
The DNA here is from genome assembly GCA_017140935.1 of Hamamelis virginiana. NCBI lineage: Eukaryota > Viridiplantae > Streptophyta > Magnoliopsida > Saxifragales > Hamamelidaceae > Hamamelis > Hamamelis virginiana. Next base: position 126,240 of record JAESVK010001108.1, read on the forward strand.
TGACCCTCATCTAAAATTTCTAAATTGCATTTTTGCATTATTGCAATATCTTGCTCTAATATTATAAGGCAATGGGGAGTAATAAGGGCCATAATTGGCTAATATCGGTTCAAACTATGAAATATTACACTCTACTCAACAAACTCTTAATCCCCACTATATGATGCACTTCCAAGATATATTAGATGATAACACATGCGTATCTATTAAAAAAATCATAATTATGTTCCCACGACAACCCAGAACGTACCATCTTGGTATCACTTGGTTTGGTATAAAGCCATTGAGGAGACAAAGGTATACTGCTTTCCGATGCCACTTGATCTGCAGTAATTGCCAAAGCAACAGTAATATCACAAATGCAGAGACATGAGACAAAATTGAAGCGATTAAAACAAAGAAGACTATATTGTTCCACAAATCCAACACTACAAGATTGAAAAGCATAAACGCTACCTTTTGACTCATCTAGTAACCCCATTAGCGCCTTTTCCTCGTCATTCCCTCCGGAGGCTTCCACTGAAATAGCATGAACCCAGATGAAAACACGTAAAAATTCATTTATAATTACATCAACAAAGCCCAACTGGCATTAAATAATTAAACAATAATCCAGCAGTCAAAGAATTGGAGACCAAATGGAAAAATAAAAAGAACCAATTCTTATGAGTTATGATTATATAATAAGGAAAAAAAGTGAATACAACAAGAAAAATTCTTAATAATACAAGAAAGGGAATAGGTGAAAATATATAAACTAGATAAAGAAAGAGCAATTGATGAAACAGTAATAGTGCATCAGATATAGAGTTAGGCTCGTAGGAGGAAATATTGATGGGTTGCCAACATTGATAGAGATATAAAACACCATGTTGCATTGCTGAATTTCAAATTCAACCACTCAATACTTTAATGATAGATAGCCATCGTATAAAATCACTCATTGAATGAGGACGTGCTGGGGCATTTCCTCGGAAATTGAGTGGCTCCATTTTATTTCCCTGACATTTGAAAATACAATTGATCATCATGACTACGGCCACAAGAAAAATGTGGAGCCATTACCACAACTGATAGATAATGATCAGTTTTAGGATTTTTCACAATGCTGGTGTTTCAAATTCGCACTATCATAAGTGATTATAGTTGTCATTTTCTGTCATGCCCTCGTTCCCAAACAGGGATTGTTTCTAAAATTATTCCATATAAAAAATAATAAAAATAAAGGGCATTTCAATTTCCATAGGACATCCAAATGCGCACAGGGAAAATAAACTAATTAGTAGGTTGGTTGGAATCAACCAGACTGAAAATTCCCATTTGAATCAATCCAATCAGCTAATCTTCTCTATATTTCCCTCATGTTTGATAAACATTGCAGACCAAATTTATTATGATGTGAAGTGAAATCCTTTATCAACGCAAGGAAACAGTATGAGTGCATAATGACACCTTAAATAAAAAAATCATGCAAACAATACTACTATTACTACTACGGAGTACTACTCTACTCAACAAAGCCTTGATCCCAACTACATGGGGTCAGCTACATGAATCCTCTTTTTCTATTAAGCTCTATCAAGGGCCATATCATCCAAATGCTGAAAATAAATATTTTTATAAAAAATCTCAAAGCATAGATAAAAAAACAGATTTACTGATCCAACTTGACATGTCAAGGAAAACAACAGAAATTGATAAACCGAAAACTAAAAATGTTGAGATATGTAAATTACTTGATGCTCCAAAATTTTATTTCTTTTCCTACTTTTATAATCAATTATCGACACTTAAACTATATACAAACATTCAATAAGTAGAGTAAATAAATAAGTAATTACCAAAGTCTAGTATAAACCCAGAACAACTCCTGATCTGAAAGATCACAGAGAAACAAAACAACAAATGCTAAAACCTGAATAGTACAAAAATGTTCAAAACCCTAAAATTCAAACCTCGCCAACACATATCAAAGAATCCCCAAAACTTTTTCAATGCTTCAGATCAATAAGCAGTTACCAAACATTAACTCCGAAAAGATCAAATCCATCAAATAAACAAATCAAAACAAAGTATATGCAGACATACACATTTATATGCGTATCTGTGAAGTTTGTATAGAGCTTGTGAGTACCTGTAGAGGTCCAAGACTGATCGGACGGTTTTGAGGAGAGGAGATCATCAGGTAAATCGAGCTTGCCGTGGGCCATCGTTGGTCCGATTAGTCGCAAAATTAAGAAAGAAGATCGAGATGAGGCACAAACACTAGTAAACGTTGCAGAATACAAAGTAGAGGAAGTGAGAAGGGGGAAGTAAAGCACAGAGCTGTGATGTGGATGCTGGAAAATGGAGGTTTCTGAGTTTCAGAGATTCTAGGGTTTTTGAAGCTTTGCTGGAACACTTGCAGATGCAGAGAGAGAGAGAGAGAGAGAGAGAGAGAGAGAGAGAGAGAAAAGGGTGAGGGTTTGGGTGGTCAGAACAGCCAAATCAACTAATCATGTATTATGATTTCAGGTTGCTTAAAAAATAGAATAAAAAATTAAAAAGATAGGAAGGACATTTACAGAAAAGTACCGAGAAAAAGTTATATGTCCAGAAAGTTCATTCTCCCTTTTACTATATCGGTGGACTCGACTTGACCGCTAAAAAATATACCTAAAACCTTCTCTCTCTTTTTCTATTTCAAGTGTACGTTTCGTTTTTTGAAAGAAGCAAACGAAATTTGGCAACAATTTAATTAGTGGGCACGGATTAAATTATAATCCATTTTAATTAACTAATACTTGAAAATTTTAAATTTTAAATTTTAAATATTTTAGTTTTTAAGATTAGCCAATGATATATTTAGGAAAGTTTTTTTTTTTTTTTTTTTTTAATTATAAGCACCTTCTTAAAAAACAAATTCAAAAAATATTTCAATAAAATTTTATAATTTTCTTTTCTCCTTTTAGGGCCTAAAAGAAAAAAAAGGAAAATATAAGTAATGTATTGTCACATCAATCCCTAACATTTCGTATAATCCTCAATCCCTAACTCATCAATACAAGTAATATATTGTCACATCAAATTTAATAGTATCACATCAATACAATGAGAAATACTATAGTGGGTTGAGAAAATTTTAATAAAATACCTAAAAACAATTTATAGCCATAACATCTTATGGCATTCAATCTCAACCATCCATTCTCTCTCACCTAAAAAAACAAATCTCTCTCTCTCTCTCCAAAATATTTATAATTTAAAAACAAAAAAAAAAAGGATAGCATATGACCCATGAATTTTTTTTAAAATTTTAAAAATATTTAATGTGATGTGTAATAAATACAACGTCTCTAATAGGGATTGGGGGTTCTTCCTAGACCTAGGGATTATATTTTAAATCGGAGATTGAGGATTACATGTATTATTAGGGATTATATATTTCGGAAGAAAAACTTTAATTTTATTTGACTGTTAGAATGACTTTATAGTAAATATACTAGGTTGATAAGGGCATTTTCGACAATATAGGTCCATGGACGTAGATATTGTTAATCCAAGTCTATTTACATAATTTTTTTTAACATGCAGGTCCATTTTCGTAAAATGCAATTTTATAAATAACTATATATTAATGTAATCATTAGATCGTATGGAAGCTTTAGGAACATTTTTAAAATAAAATTGCGAGCACACCAAATGGTTGATTTCCCTTTATATGTTAGTATAGATTATAAATTAGCATCAATGGCTTTTTAGCTTGATCACATTTATGTATTTTTCCATGGGAGAAGATACATATTAAAATATCCAATTATATACACATTACCCTAAACCTACACTTTAGCTGCATCCACCAAAAGCTCCATCTCACTTCATTTAATTTGATAAATTTGTTAGTTGTAATAAGTTTGGTAAAAATAATTATTCCCAAAGTCTACTCAAAGTATCATTTTCCTTCCTTTTGAGTAACTAATAATACTACGTGGAAAGGTACCGAAATCATTCCCAGCAAACTCTGGATTTGGCTTTTCCCTTCTCCATCAGTTCAAAACTTGAGCTTCATGGTTTCGTCATGTATATATATGATCCATTGGGGTCCTTTTTTATGATCTACTCCTCATTGGAATAGTTGGGATAGGTATTTTGAAAAATTGACCGTTGGATTAAACACTCCTGTTACGTTTATCATTACTACCAAAAATCACAGTAATCCAACGGTTGGATTATGAGAAAACTGACTGTGAAAAAAACTGACATTTTTTTGTTCTTTAAAGTGTCAGTTTTTTCACAGGCAATTTTCTCATGAACCAGCCGTTGGATCACTGTGATTTTTGGCAGATATGACATACGTAACACGAATATCTAATCCAACGGTCGATTTTTCAAAATACATATTCTAACTATCCCAGTGAGGAGTGGACCGTAAAAAGGGACCCCAATGGATCATTTATGTATATATATGTGTGTGTGTGTGGAGGGGGGATTTTCCCTCAATATTCCCATAGTTTGCAAAAATTCCCTGCATGAACCCATGTTTTCAGAATTTACCAAAATATTTTTTTTAGACCAAAATGCCCTTCACATGACATAATCCCCATCTTTACTTTGAAACCTCAATTTTGTGAATAATCCTCAATCCCCCAAATTGCGTATAATCCCCTATTTATAATATAATTCCTAATTTTAGTAATGTCAAATCACATTAATTATGCTATGATTATATCACAATATAAATCTTTAAAAAAAATATATGAAAATTGGGGATTATACGCATTTTTTTGGGATTATGAACAAAAATTTTGTATTGGAGATTTTGTGTTAATTTGGGGATTATGCTTTATTATGGGAATTGGGGATCATGAATTAATTTGGGGAGTATGTATGATTTTGGGTATTCAACATCTTTTTTGGATTTGATGGAACATGTAAGGTTATGATTTGATGTAAAAAAGTAACAATTTGAGGGATTGTTAGCAAAGTTGGGGATTGTTCAACAAAATGGGTATTAGGGATTGTTATAAAAATTGAGGATTCCTCATTATTTTGGGAATTGAGGATTATGTCATATTTGGGGGATTATTCATTATTTGGGAGATTGGAGAATACTCGGAAAATTGGGAATTATACGTAATATTGGGAAGTGTATGTAAAAATTTGATACATTTCCCACAAAATTTGACCCTTTCATGAGGGCAAAAATGTTCAATTAAATGTACAGAGGTGTATGGAGGGAAATTCTCAAAACATGAGTTTATGCAGGGAGTTTTTGGAAACTATATATATATATATATATATGAGTCCCGTTCCTATGAGAACTTCCTTATATGAGAACTTGACATTTTGGCCAATGTAAATTGTTGGATTTAATATTCTTCCTATACATGGCAGGCATGTCAAAAATTACAGTGATCGGATCATTGGTTTCTTAAATACAGACTGTTAAGCATTATATAGGTATTTAATTTTTCACAGTCTGTATTTAAGAAACCATTGATCCAATCACTGTAATTTTTTACATGTCTGCCATATATAGGAAGAATATTAAATCCAACGGTTAGTTTTTCAAAATACCCATTTTACGTTGGTCAAAAATTCAAGTCCTCATATAACGAAGACCTTATAGGAATGGAACTAATATATATAAGAAATCAAAATTCAAACTAATCTTAGCATCCTAAATAATAGTAAATGACCCTAATATTGGATTTACTGTCTTAGAGCATCTCCAATGCAAAAGTCAAATTTGGCATTCCAAAAAGCACTAGTTGATGCCCAATTCTAAGCTCATTTGGCACTTTGGAATGCCAAATTTAGTTTTTTGGCATCAAGGAATACCAAATTTGACTTTTTTGGCATTTCTTGGTGCCAAAAAGCCAAATTTGGCATCCCAAAGTGCCAAATGGGCTTAGAATTTGGCATCAACTAGTGCTTTTTGAGATGCCAAATTTGGCTTTTGCATTGGAGATAGATAAAAATAGATAAAAATCTCACTTTCCTTTTCCCTCATTCAACCAATTACCTTTGGCAAAATCGAGGGATGCAATTAGACAGAAGCCGCCGCCTCCTTTGATAATTAAGTCCTCTTCCACCCACTCCCTCCCGCTTTACACTCCATCTATCTGGCAAGTTAAAAGTAAATACTAAATAGAATTAGAATTGAAATTCTATTTGAAATCAATTCTTTTGTTTGGCATGCCATAAAACTAGAGTAGAATATAATTTCAATTTTAGTTTTATGTGGGTTTATAGAATTTGCAAATCTTGTTAAAAATGAATAGAATTAATTTTCTTTAAATTAATTTTAATTTTATCAACTTCTAAAACTATCATGCAAGAAATACAATTATTTCTAATTCTAAATCCTCTTTTCATTCCAAATAGCTCATGACCTTGCTACTAGGGCCAACCTCCTTCATGAATGCCTATTTATTTTACTCTTTTACTTTCTGACTAGACTTGATTGATGAAGTTCTGTTTTATAAAGAGAAAAAAAAAATGAAAATGTTAGTAAAGTTACAAATAATTGTTCATATTTGAGTTCTCTCCCAATTTTATATGGGTTTATACTTTAACACCATACAAACAACTTTTAGAGATATGTCATCTATAGACTAAAATTTGGTGCGCTCATATTTACTTTTCATAATTACCCTTTACTAAAAATAATATTTTCCATTATTTAAAAGAATACAATTACAAAAACAAAATGATATATATATGAAATTTCAACACATCCACTACTTTTATAACTACCCTATTTTATTTCTCACTCTAATCTTTTAAAAATCTGAGCCTTGTTCTCGACTCAGGCAGGAACTAAATGCCAAGGTACAATGGAGGAGCCATCTTGACAAAACTCCTCCAAAGGGAACCTCAAAGTGACTACTCTCTTACCAACCCCACTTCAAAAATAGAATAAAAAAAATAGAGCAATGCTATATGTCCCAAACATTTCTTCCAATAAAGTATTCCAAATGAATCCAAACTCCTCATTTATTATGAAGGAGAGAATTTGCTAAAAAATTGCTACAACATCACTTGAGACATTTTTTTTGGGAACGTTAAGCATTTTCCTTCTCAAAAAAAAAAAAAAAAAAAAAAAAAAAAAAAAAAAAAACCACATTCCTAGTACAATTCCACACTCATCAAGCTCAGATGTGCGGTTCTTTTTGGCACCCATTTATCACCATCGTCATCATTAGTAATGGAGGCCACACTTTGAAGCGTAATGTACCCATTTCCATTGATTCTTAATACTCAACTAACACTTACCAAACTGAGATGGTTTAATGTTTTATCAAAACCTATGTAGCAACTCCCATCTACCACACTCCTTGAGTAAGGCATTGCTACTTTCCATGTCCTCTGTAATTATATCCATAGCACAATCAAGGAGCAAAACATCACACCAATTCCAGAAATACTTATTGATACCATCTATCAAGCACAAAATTCCCAATAAAGAATAATAATAAAAAAAACCCTACTCTTATAAATTTTAAATACCTAAAAACGTATGGATCGATAAGGTTGTTCACAGATTTGCATTTTTTAGCTATGATACTGTTTTATAATTTATACAAAAAAATGAATTATATTACGAAAATCCATGACTGATCAAGCTTCATGAGTATGACAGAAAAGTCAATTATTCTATAAACAGTAAACTACTAACATCATTGGCTGAATCATAATGGCTATCTGAATCATAAAATTCACATGTTTCATAGAATTACCCCCATCAATTTGCTTTTTGGCTGAAGATGCTTCCTTCAAATCTAAATTAGTCACCAGTAAATGCTCTCTTCCATTCTTCCCCGTTTTCTTTATTTTCAGGGCAATCTCTAGCTTGTCATTGAATCTGCCATGACATGACAACCATAAACATATCAAATTATTTGAAAGAAAAGGAAAAAAAAAAAAAAGAAAGAAGAAAAGCAATGAAACAGAATAACCACATACAAAACAAAATTAAAAAAAAAAAAAAAAAAAATTGTACTGTCACCCTTATCTTCTTCTTCATGGTTATGAAAATGCTGCAATTTTTATGTTCATTTCTTTCCTGGGCATACTATAGGTTTCTTCCAGTTCTGCCTGTTGCAATGGAAAAGATTCATTAGACAATAGAAGCTCTGTTACAGGTGAGATGGTTTGGTCATGTGCGCAACTTGTAATTCCAACAGTCGATGAGAAGAATGCTCTCTCACGAATGGAAGGTTCTAATTACAAGAAAGAAATGAGACAGCGGATAGAAAATGACGATTTTAGTGAGAAAATAGATATTAAACATCCTACCAACTACTAGGATCAATGTTACTCCAACATGAGTCTGATAGAGAAAGTAGAGACTGCCGTTCATCCACAATCAATCCAATATTGTTAAGACAGGAATATTCATACTAACACCGGAAATTTTCAGCATTCATATCTTTTGCATTCCAAAACTATAAGAAAAAAATCTTAATCCTCCAGATATAATGGAGTTTTGAACAAGGCCACACCAAAGGGACCCCCGAAGTCTAATTTCAACATGACAGGAGAAAAATGAAGAAAGTGAGATAAAATGGAAATTTGAAATAGAGGGGAACAAAGCAGGAAGAAATTAATCAATTAGATCAGATAAACAGAAACAGAATCAGCTGTAGAAAAAATTAAAATCAAAGTAAATTGCATTGAACATACAAATTGCAGCTCATTACAGACCACTTGATCTACTTCCAGGAAACCATAACAGGCTCTGAAGTTCTCTCCCAAGGCTTTCAAAAGAAGAAAGTAATAACCACGTTACATTTATTTTCAGAAATCAAACCAAAATCCTAAATTCTTTACAATCAGCATACAAGTAAGAGCAGGACACGAAAGGCTTAAACATTTCACTATCTCTTTCCACACTTCTTGTGATCAGGTGATGTTTCCGAGCAATTTACCGTTCCAGCAGCTTGCTGCCTCTTCTTCTTTCTCTTCATTCTCTCACACATGAGAGCTCTCTCCAGCTGCTCAACCCTTAGCGATAGCGAGCTCAACAACCTAGTTTGTGTTTCGTTCCTCACATAGAGCTCCGTCATCAAACCCATCAGTTTCTCATTGTCCTCGATCATCCTCTCCAGAAGCTCCCTGTTTCGCTTACTATCATCTCTTTGTCCTGCCCCGGGATTTTCTTCGAAATTTCTTTCAGTCCGCTCTGCTGGTGAAATTTTCATCCCGTCTTCTCGCTTCACCGAGGCGGTCAAACCTTGAGAATTCATGGAGTCGTCCAACTGATCCTCAGTCTGGCTTGTACCTATACTTTCTTCCACACATTCGCTCACAGAAGTTCTTGCATTGTGACTTTCCTTTATTTCTTTTGAAATGGAAAGCTCCTCATTCGCCTTTATTTCTGAATCTTCACCAACTTCAACGAGATCCATCTCCTCCGAGTTTTTATCAGGTTCATCAACAGAGACGTTTGAGACTTGAAACTTCAGAGCTTCGTTGGCAGCTACATTGGTTGAGTCTTTAGTAACTTGCATATCTTCGGTTTTATCTAACGGTTCCATTATTACCTCAGACTCACCCGACAGAAGTACAGATTCAACAGGATCTTGCACCCCTAGGGTTCGATCAATTGTATTTTCCGAACAATCTCGATCACTCAAAAGACTAGCGGAATCTTTAAGATATGAAGATTTACCTTGCGATTCTACGTCATGATTAACAACATCTTCAGAATCAACAGAACACTCCACCAGATTCTTAATTTCTACGGCTTGATCAACTGTTTCATCAAAGGCATTGGAATTACCAGTACAATCTCCATGATCATCTACCTCTGAAGCTTCAACCTTCGTGTCCTTACTATCGACCACAGCTAGGGTATGATCACACGCAACAATAGCATCCACCTTCTCCTGCAGCGCAATCGCCCTCCTGATTACCGCCTTCCTGCAATCTCTAACCCCTGAATCCACACCACGAACCGAATCTAACTTGAAAAGCAGAGCCATCAGCGTCTCATTCACCTTCAACCGCTCTTTCGGATCTCTCCGAATCAAATCAACAGTCTCTTTCCGCGAAATCCTCCGCTCAATCTCTTCAACCTCACTCCTCATCGCCACAATCCTCTTTACGCTCTTCCTCACCAAGAACCCTCTGAATACCTTCTGTATCTTCAGCGCAGAGGCCGATCGAGTCCTATCAGACTCGGCGAACCGAACTGGAATCGAAACCACCTTCGGAGACGACGTCGTTTGGGGCTGAACCGGAATTCCTCTCACGCTCGGTGAAAAGCGAGGGCTAGGCGACGAATTCCATTGGCGTCTGAAGAACGGACTATCCATCATTATCTCAGGGTTGTTTGTAACTTGGATTTTCTCGGAAAACGAAAGCTTTGAATGATAATTCGAAGATTTTATCTCTCTCAAATTTTCTTGGGAAATCTATGATACTCCGTAGTCCGTATCAGAGATTGATATTTATAGAGGGAACGTCGTCTTTCATCAAAGGGAGGTTCTGGAAGTTCCAGAAGTTTCAGTTATGATATTTGGAAACAGAGGCTACTTCTAGATTACCGTGGATTCTTCTGTTTTCCGCGGATAGTTTGGGGTTGATAGCTTAGTGCGCCACTGCATTGCTCAACATGCATCCTTCGCTTGATGTTTCCCAACACGGCAATCCGAACACAGCTTTCTACGTCTTGCATTTACGTAGCCCTTCTTTTTTCCCGAAATTGCAGTTTGGCCCATTAACTATAACTGATTTATATTTTACATCCTTATAATTATAGTATGAACACTTTGATATCGTATAGTTTTGATTCGTGGCACTTTTCATATTTTCATTAATTTGGCATTTGATTATTTGATTGAAAAATGGTATTTGACTGATTATTTTTGTACTAAATATTTATTTTAGACGACTAATGTATTTAGTAAATATCAAAGGATCATTTTCAAAAAATTATTTGATGTGCCAGATATTTATAACCTCGTAAAAACGTTATTTGCCTTGAAGTCTATATATAATAGGATTTCTAGTCAATTCCAACGTATCTTAATGGGTAGGAAGACAAGAATTAATTTTCCCTATTTACATCAAAGTTGAAGCAAATAAATATATAATGTTATGAGCTTGTACCAAGCCAAAATTTTGAACCTCTAGTTCTTAAGAAGTTAAGACTTAAAAGAGTTTTAAAATTCTAAGGCACAGTTTGGATTTGTTTTTTATAAGTACTTGCAATTTTTTTAAAAAGTAAATAAGTACTTATAAAAAACAAATCCAAACGGTGGCTAAATTAAATCAAATTAAGCCTATCCTTTTAATGTTATCGTGTTTTCAAGTAAATTAATTTATAATTGATTTTAAAAAAATTATGTTAATGTCTTGTTTTCTAAATAAAATCTTAAAAATAAGAAATAAATAAAAATATTATTGTTTTGTGTAGAAAATCTTTAAAATAAAAGAAGAATTTTTTTTTTTTCAAAGCCTACCAAAGAATGATTAAATTAAAATCCATGAGACTCCTCTTCAATTAGTAAAGTTTTAATATTTCTAATAAGTTCCCTCGTTGAAATTTGTGAATCTTGCATCTACATGAAATTAATTTTAACACTTTATTTCTGTTTGAATTTTGTAACAAAACATTTCTAATAATTTATTTTTGTTTGAATTATGTGACATTTTAACACTTTTATTCATCCAATGGTTTTGAGTCTATGGTCTGTTTAATATCCTCTCTGTTCACTGCTGTGCTTTGATTTATTCACCATTTAATTTTTAAAAGTGGGTACAATCACCAAAGTGGAATACCGTAAGATTGCAAAGACATCATAATTTAGGGATTTGAGGATTACAGTCCGAAAGATTCTCATTTCCACCAAAAAATTTGTATGTTTTCACTCAGATATTGTGTTAGAAAGCTTTTGATTAATGCAACAAAATATGCAAACTTAGTGTCGATATATAGGGTTGCCTTATTATTCATACCAAAAACAACTTACAACTTAGACACCGTTTGGATTTGTTTTTTATAAGTACTTATTTGCTTTTTTAAAATTTTTCTAAGAAATTATATATTGCAAATTTTTTAAAAAATAAATAAATACTTATATAAAAATAAATCCAAACGGTGCCTTAATTTTTGTTTTCTTTTATGCCAAACTAAATTTTGAGAATCAGTGATCACTAGTCATAGCTCTCTGTAAGGCAAAAGAATAGTTTGCTCTGTGCTGCTTGTGCAGCTGCCTCTCTCTCTCTCTCTCTCTCTCTCTCTCTCTCTCTCCACAGTATGAACAATAAAAAGGGTGGGTCACGTGTTTTCTTAGATTCATTATTGAATACTGAAACACAAACATTTATACAACAGTGAATAGTTTGTAGAGAGAACAACAGAGGACGCTTACACCAGTAGTTGGAACACTTTTAAGAAACAGCATTCAGAGGACATTCATTCTGTTTGGAATTCTGATCCCTGCCCTCTTCAAAAGTTCGCTCGAAGCTTGCTTTGCCGTTGAAATAACTTTACCCTGTCCAGTAACAATTTGCATGTGTTAGTCAACTGTAGAATTTATAGCCACAAAAATAAAGTTTGCAAGCTAGAGGCAAGTGGTCTTATGCTCAATTGTTACAGTTGTGTCATCTTCAATGACTTGATAAATATGAAGCTTTTTTTGTTTTTTTTATTTATTTTCCCACATTACTCACCATCTTTTTTTTTTCTTTTTTTATAACACTATTGGTACTCCACTTCCCCACACTTCACATGAGTTCATGATAAATTATAAAATATAAAAGGAGTATAGAAAGTTAAAAGTAGAGTGTCAATAGGGCTACCCTTCTATTTTCCAAGAATCATGCTTTGAAAGTCCCGTGTTAAAATGATGGTAATGTTCAAGAATTGACTTCAAAAAGGGAAGAACGAAGAGGGCAATGCCCATCGAATTAAAGTGCAATAGATGAAGTATAGAAGTGCAAGTTTTGCGTGATGAATACATACACCACACATCAAGTTCAAAAGAAAATTTGATAAGACAGAAACAAGGCCAATCAGGTTCATTAAATGAATGTCGAGCAATAATGAAACAACATGTCCACAAAATGAACAAATCTACATAAGGATGTTCCTTCCAATCCTATAGGATGTTATTATTATTATAGAAGTTACCACCCTAGAAAATTTAACAAAATTATAGTTGTCTTATCCAACATTTTGAGGCAACTCCAACAGCAGAATAGTTTAAAATGACCGTTGACACACTATTTCACAAACCAAATCTAACAAAATCCCAAAGCTTTAGATGTCAAGCACGGCTACAGACCAAGATGCTATACTTCTCAAATCTCAACATGTGAAGTGAAACCAAAATGTTATGCTTCTTGACATAGGAAAAAAAAAATATATATATATATATAATCCAAGGACTTGTGTTCTTTGCTGACTTTAGTTAAAATCAGCATTTGCTGACCAGAACACTTCTCTATATATATATATATATATATATTTTACTTTCAATAGGTGTCTCAAAATGGATACCCAATTTGATGATCTAAAAATAACTCAGATGCTTAAGTATTAAGTATCTGCTGTGAATGTTGAGTGTGCCCTTTTAACTAACATAAAATAAAAATACATTCCTGCAAATATACCTCATCTATGTTCAAGATCTTTCGATCCTTCATAATCCACCGGCCATTGCACATGACAGAGATGACATTTTCAGATCGCATACAATATACAAGACTGGAAATGCTGCATATTGGTTAAAGCATGAATTAATCCATTGGCTGAAACAAATGTGCTGGCTAATAAGAAAAAGATAACCGTCAAAAGTCCTATACACAGATTAGAAAAATGCATATATTATTAAATCATCTCCTGGTCTATACCTGTTGCAACTAGCAGATAAAAACTAAAAAATATGCAACAATGCAAATGACTACTTAACCTGGACATGCTGGTTTAACACAAACGAGGAAGGTTTAACAAACATGTTAATAAATCCGTCAAAGCAGGCATTTATCTGAACATTTGAAAGAAAATGTAGTGTCATGCATACACTTATCAAACAGCTAGCAAAGAATGTCCAACAGTTAGGCTTATAAAGAGACCCGATGTTACCTATATAAAAAAAAATTTGTATAACCATGTTGAGGTGGCAAAATAGATAAAGCAGTAAAAAGAAAACATGTTAACTTCTATCTTTAGCTAAATTCTGACATTGTACAGAATTTTGGATGATATATGAGCAGATCCTGTCATACTCAGTTTTATCTTTCTTCCGTGTGTTGTCTCCAACTTTGTCAATTAAACACTATTCCCCCCCCCCCTTCTTCCTATTACTTCTCCCAGGGCTAGCGTAAATCTCCATTTGCTATGATACAGGAACACTTCCCAGTTTCCATAACATGCAAAAAAAAAAAAAGAGCAATTGCAGGAATGGAGCTTTAATGGTATCATGATGTTCAGATCAGAGACACATCATCAAATTCTAAAATAAACCAGCAAATCATGCAATCACTGCATACATAATCAATTCGATCCAGATTTGAATTTGCAAATTCAAAACAATAATGGAAGAGTTTCATGATAGATAACATCAAGTAACACAAATAAGCAGTGAACACTTGCAACACAAAAATGTATAAATATACAGCATAATATTTATTCAAGGTTGGGTTCTTACCAGTCATGAAAGGGAACCATAGACCAAGAGAAAGGGTTGACTACAATCATGTCAGCCTATCAAATATGAAAAAAAAAACATATCAATCAGCCTCAATTATCAGTAGCAGCATTAAAAATGTCAGACAAGTGCAATGGGATAGGTGAAAAATGCAGTTGAGATCGAACCAGTTTGAAAATGTGAAGGATGACATACTTGTTAATATAGCTCATAGATTTCATAGAAAGGCAAAAAATAATGCAATTTTGCATGTTGAAATCTGTGCGTCATTGTTAGGGGTTTAGGCTTACCAGTAATAACAAATTGGTATAATTGTCATCATCCAATAATGATTCATAAGAGAGCATTAAGGCATTTTCCCTTCATCTTTCAAATAACATGATTTAGACACAATTTTATTGGAAAAACAGATAACAACAATGCAAATAATCTGAGCTGATCATCCAACCTTTTTCCCAACTTCAAGCGACCCTATTTCGTTGTCCCAGAGTACTGATTTTGCACCATTGACTGTCACCATTTTGAGAACCATCTCAGCAGGAAGAGCTGTCGGATCAGTAGTTCCTGTTGCATAAACTTCCCGTCCTTTGTTAATCAGTGAAGCTAGGTACATCTCATCAACTGCAAAG
>JAESVK010001108.1:141610-161308 GCA_017140935.1 Hamamelis virginiana
CCGCCCCCCCCCCCCCCCCCGCCCCCCCCCCCCCCCCCCCCCCCCCAAGAGGAAAATAAAACCTTTGATTTCAGTTAGTTTTTGGGTTATGCTGGCATAACACAATCCACTGACTATATGGTGCTCTGTCGAATATGCAAAGCACACAGAAGGGTCCAGTCATAGGTAGAAGCAGAATAGACCAGTGGAAGAGTTAATTTTCTTCTTTACCAAGGTTGCTGCCGATTGGACTCTTTCCCAGTGCTCTATTTTTGCTAGAGTAAAGATAAATATCAAATATAAAAGCCAGACATAAATCTCCCACGGCAGACTCTAAGTAAACCACCTCGCACATGTCAAGTGGATAACTTGGATTTCCCATCCATGATAGTTAATTATTGGAAAACCCTGCAAAGACCCTTGTGATTTAGTTTTGTAAAAGGTTCATTAAGTATGCAATAACAGCCATTGCTAGTATCTAGTTCCTTGTATTAGCACGGATCTCATGGTTATGCTGAAATGAATCAACCAATTCAGCTTGGGGATTTCGGTGGCATTTGGCATAGCTTCCTATGATAGGAAGTCATTTGGGAAGAAGTGATTCTTAGGATGAATTTTTTAAGAAGTCATTTTGCAAAAAAAAAAAAAAAAAAATGGTGTTTGGCATGATTATATTTTTAGAAGTTCTTTTGTATCAAAAAGTGTGGAAGTTATGCTTCCTACAAACGTGGGTTTTCAAAAGCAAACTTTTTTAACTTTTCCCAAATGGACTTCCAAGTAACCGACTTTTCATAAAAGTCCATTTTAAAGAATTCACCAAACACATAAGTTTTTTCCAAAATGACTTTTGAGGCTAGGAAGCCCATTTGGAGCCTCCCAAAAGCTACACTAAAGGCCACCTTCAACCCTACAAGATATCACCAACATTTGATCTAGGAAAGAATATTATAGAAAACATGTATTTCCCATACAAGCTGGTCCAATAATACAACATCCAGGCACAAAAAGGAGATGCAATGATTAAAAACCATGAGTCAGAATTCAAACAAACCAATGCTCATTCTATTATTTGACGGTGCTCCATCCGTTCCCAAGGAAACACAGATGCCGGCATCAAGCATCTCCTTTATTGGTGCAAATCCGAGCATTCGCATTGCGGCAGCAGGACAGTGAGATACTTTAACCCCAGCCCTAGAAAGAAAACTAATCTGTAGGGAAGATATCAACACATTGTCATAGGAACTAGCTAGACATAGAAGTATGAATAACTGACAGTAATCAAAGACCAACTGACCAAGGAATGGTTTGGAACTAGAAGTTGGCAAATAAGACAAAGAACAAATACTTCATTCTCAAAATTACAAACAATCACAATAACACAGGGGAGAAACATATGTTAACATGGAAAAGATGACATGAATATTAAATACTGTCACCATAGAAAACCTTGCATTTAAATCTGCTTTCAACAAGCTCTTCCATACTGACTTGGTCTACCAACTACCAAATGCCAATTGCACATCACAATATGAAATTCCAGAGTTTGAATGTTAGATTACCGCAAAATGAGTTTTAAAGATATATAGCCTATTAGTATGGGAAGTAGAGTTTAGATGACCAGTTGTAATGCTGGACAGGGTCTATTCATTCAACATAAGTTGGCTGAAAATCCATAGAACACTGGTGGAAACCTTCTTATCTCATCCTATAACATGTATGGATTTTAACAGTCCAAGATGCAATGTACCAAGGAACACAATGTTTCTCTTTCTTTTATTTCCATGTAAAACAATCATGGTTCACTTGTGGGGGCAAAAATATACCAAGAAACCACCCCAAAGAAGCATTTACAATAGAAATGTTCACATTTCCAGTTATAAAACAAAAGCAAAAACACTTTTGAAACAATAACAAACTCGGGCAATAATCAACAATCAACCTCCAGTAATACATCTATCACCCCATACTTTTACTTAAGGGTAAAAAAATAAAATCCGAGGAAACCGTGTAAATGTACATTCTATTTCACTAACTTCTTACCAAATTTTGAATATTATCCAACTTTATTCTGTATATACAGATGTAAAAGTAGGTAATACTATGCAAATTGGTTTTATTTCCACAAGAGCGCAACACAGAATAAGCAGCAATAGTTTACCTCAGAATCATTGACCCAAACGGTATGAGCTGCCAGCAAATTGTTTTGTAAGAGCTCTATTTTTTCCAAGTATGTAACTGTTCCGTGATCAACTTCTCGTGTGTCCCTCACAACTTGATTCTCATAGGGTATCTCTGCAACATGCTAGAAATTGAAAAGATTGAAAAAGAAAACAGCAGCTCAATCTAAATCGACGACTAAATTTATTGTGTTTCAAATATCATTTTTCTCTAAGCATTCAAGTAGAGGTCCAAGTTTCGAGTATGGTCCATTTGTAATAAAAGTTGAATATATTTGCAAATTATTAGTGTGCCCAGGTCCACGGGTATCATGAATGCCAAACATAACTTGAAGTGTGTCTGTCATGCAAGTTTAACGTTGGGGTCAGAACAGCTACCTAGATTTCTTTAGATGATCATATATTATATAACTATGGGGTGGAGAGAGAGAGAGAGAGAGAGAGAGAGAGAGAGAGAGAGAGAGATTGTTCTGTACCATGTGGATTCCAGTTTTCAGTTCTTTTGCTGTGTCTCTTGTTTTAAGTAATAAACAATCTGTAGAATTCATAATTTGCCTTATTCCAAGCCATATTCTGATGCGCCCGTCTGCTGTATTATGGTGCTTCTTGTAAAGCTCTTTTTGAGACTGTGCCCTTATAGAAAGGATTAACTCTTGTCATGCAATGAATGGTTGGAAACAAATATAGATACTTATCAAAGTGCAATAATTTCTTACTAAGACTTGCAAAAATACAAAGATACAAAATGTTATATCTGACATGGCAATCGATGAAAAAGGCATGGAGTGTTTTTCTGGAATTTAAAATTTATGAGAAGGAACTCCTTATAAAAGTATAACCAGCAGCATCCATTTCCATCATGTCCCTAGCTATCACATGTAACTATTGAGGATACAAACCTATACAATAACCTATGTATTTTTTGTTAGGAATACAATGACCTATGTGATTACACAAACAAGCAAAAAAATCAGCAATATTATTTGTTCCTCTATATAGAGGATAGAAAGCACAATCGTAAAATGAAAAAAACACAAATCCACCTAGATCGAATTATCTTAAGTAAATCTACCACATAATATCACACTCCAATGAATACTCACACAGAAAAATGACTAACTCAATAGTTCAGTAATAAACACAAACACATTACACATCATGAGCAACGCATCCATATGACATTCTAACTATCAAGAGGGATCCATGAACAAAGCAGAAATCATTCCATCCATCTTGATAGTTAATACAATTAATATTCAATACAATAAATCAACCTATAGAACACAAGATTTACGTGAAAACCCTTACGGGAAAAAACTACGGGAGAAACGCAGCAATCCACTATAGAAAAAGGAGTACAGAGATTATGTCATACACTTGTTCTCACCAATCTCAGGCCTAGTGTACTAAGATCTCCTTAACTCATTCCAATGAGTCCTCCATCTTCATAACATGCTCAGCAACTAATTCATTTGGCCTCACTCTTGATTTCACAATCAAAAGTCATGAGAAATCTCCTATCTCCATAGAAATTCCTCCCCATAGAAGTTGAAGTATAGTTTCCAAGGTTTCTAGACAATCCTAAAAGAAATCAAACTGAATCCATATGATGATTATGAAGAAACACAATGATTCTTGCAAGTGGAAGAACACTCTAAGCTCACAAGAACAACTCTAGGGTTAGAGAGAAAGAAAAACTCTTTTTTGGAGGCTAGCTCAACCCTAGTTCTTAGAAGATAACGAATTTATAGTTGGAAAAATAACCTGGAGCTTTCACCTTGGGGTAAATGCAGTAAACAGACTGTAAAAACATTTTTCCCGTACTTGGATCGATCCAGAAGGGTCATGGATCGATCCCTAAACTTACTATTTGAGAAAATCGATTAAAAGCCGAAACCGAATCGATCCAGTGGGGGTTTTGGATCGATCCAAATTGCCACTGTTTTGCAAAAATGAAAAATCCTGTTCTTGGATCGATCCAGCACCACTTTGGATCGATCCAAGTATGTCAAATTTCAATTTTTCCAAACATATGGCGCATTTTGAATTAATTCATAACCACATTGAATGACAATGACTCTCTAACCTTGAGTAAGATTGAAATCAAAAGCTATAAGGGTGTACAAGAACATCTAACCACCTAGACATGATTAACTAGGTCACTAAGTCACTTACCATCCTAGTCCATGGTAAGTTAGAGACTTTAGCCATAGCTTCGCTTGAGATCATTAGCACACATTCTAAAAAGAATACAACCCAAACCAAGTTTTGAAACGAAACATGCCAACACTCATACTCAAAACCTAACATAAAACTTGGAGCCATCTGCAAGATGCTTGAAGTTAACAAAAACGATACACCTGTAGCACCTTAGATGCTGTCTAAATGACAACTTTTTTTTTTTTTTTTGGTACCGGTCCACTAGCCATAACAAGAATAAAGCATGTTTTAAAAAAATAATTTTGGAATTAGTCAAAGGGGAAATGCTATAGTTGGAATCCAGAAGTACAAAACCCTTCTACAAGCACCAGCATGCAAAATATGAGCAATTTTAAGTTTATCATCACTAACAAAAACATCCCCTTTGAGCTAAAACTAGCCCTCTCTGAAGTCTGGAAGAAGAATAAATTTCTGGAAATATATAGATGTTTGAAGAATCTTAAAACCCAAAAAATTAATCATAACGAAAGTTCCCAAACCCAATCTGGACTGGCCCGGCTGAACCACTCCACAAACTTGTCAACTATCCAGGTTCCGAGACCCCAATTTTTGGGAGTAAACTGGGTGCATGTGAAATGTTAAATACGTTTTTACTCACAATAACATTTAATTCTTCACATTGGACAGATAATTTTATTATTCAATCAGGTGAAATTGCTTTACTATTTCTTTATTCCTTCACTTTTATTTATCTTTCGATCATAGGCTATTTGGTTGAGCCAGATGATCAAAATGTTCAACCCATTTATTAGCCCCAAGCTCAAGCTTGAAATTTAGGCTTGTTTAGTAAACAAGCCAAGCTCAAACACACCTAGGCTCGGCTCGTTTGTGTTCGCGAACAAGCTCGTTGGTAGGCTCGTGAACAATCTCATAAATAACCTTGTGTTTAGACTTTAGACTCAAAAAAATTTATCATTTGGGCTTGAATAAGCTAAATATATACATGCTTTTTTTTTTTGAACTTTAATTTTTTTATTTCCAATATAAATCAAGTATATAGAAGCCATTTTTTAGGCTTTTCTACATTAATTTTTAACTTTCCCTTATTGGAATTTAGGGTTGTAAATGAATCAAACCGTTTGTAAACAGCTCGCGAACAAGCTTGCTAATAAACAAGCCAAGCTTAAAGATACTAAAGCTTGGCTTGATTAGCTTTAGCTCGAGCTTGGCTTGAACGTAATCATACTTTTGACCAAGCCTAGTTTGAGCAACCCAAAGCTCAGCTAGTTTGCCGCCCTAAGCCCCATTAATGCTTCAATTACCAGCATGCAAAGACTTACAATTTGACTAAAGGTTAAGTTCAATCACCAAGCGTGGAAAATTTCATCAAAATTAAAGAAAAATCAGGAAAGTTAGAAACAAGCCTATAATCTCCCTCTCTCTCTCTCTCTCTCTCTCTCTCATTATGCACCAATTCAACCCTCACAGCTTGCATAAAAATATAAAATGCCAGCAAAAGATCACCCATAATTTTGCTAGCTAAACAACAAACAGATCTAGACATTATATCCTTCTACCACATCAACAAATGAAAATCGGTTTTAAAACAGAAAATAAGAATTTTGTGATGTACTAAGTGCTGGGAGCGGAAATCCCATGAACTCGTGATAGTGTTTATGGATCATGCCACAAAAAAAATAAATCCGAATCCTTTAACATAAATATATAGGAATCCGTACCTTTGAGATCTGTCTGGATTGATCTCAATAAAACGAACTGCAGAAGATTGATCGAGCTCTTCAAGCCTTCTACCGTATTCCTCCTATGCTATAACATGAAGAGAGAGTGGCTCTCTTTGTGCTCTCCTTTGATGGACGGCTGCCTCTAGGGTTTAGAGAAAGTATTTTATCTTAACCTAGAGGCTGCCCAACATGGCATATATATAGGCTACAATAGGGACCTAAAGGCAGATAAGTTTCGGGCTCCCAATGTAAATATTAAAAACCTATTTACATTAATTAGAATTCATTCCACTAAAGAATTATAACTGCACTCCCTAGCTTATTCGAAAATAAATTTCGAGCTCTTTGTTATTAAATACTTATTAATCTCCCCACGTTAAGATTACAGATACCCGTTGATTAAATTAAATTACTGAAAATATTATTTAATCAACATTTATTAATCTACTTGAGACCGTCCACTTAACTTATTTGATATGTCGGATACAAAATCCACCTGCAGGGTTTGACATAATCAAAACTTATAAGTATCCTCAAGGGGGTATCATCAATCCCTATACCAGGACGTGGATTCCGTCAATAATAAATATTCACCATACAATTAATGCAGTTATCCAACTCATCGAGATTATTGACCTATAAAGATCTCACTCTTTATGAATCAAAATAACTAACAATAAATGCATGTGTCCATTAATTATTTCGGGATTAAGAGTATAAGTATTCATAATAACCATGAGGTATTAATTATTTTATATGTCAGTATAAAATAATTACCTCAATACGGTCCCGTTCAATACACACAAGTGTACTAGCACAAGAAGTTGAAACTAAACCATTTCCCGTAGTCAAGACATGCCTACTGAAATCATGTGCTACAATCTTACCGATAGTGTGTCCAACTCCATCTCAGATTGTGAACAATAAACTTATTTTCTACAAGAACTGATGATCTGATCTTCTCTGTATAAGCCGAACTCTACACACCAAATCGTCTACTATGCAGAATAAAAAGACACACATGCATAACATTAGAATATAATGCAAACATAGCTCATACAGATTCTCATTTAAAATGCAATATCAGAATTTATTAATAAATAAATACTAAGGTCTATTACATAAAAACATGGCTTTTAGTATATAGCCCTAACACTAAGGACATAAAGCACATTAAACTCAAAAAGAAAAAAGAAAAAAGAAAAAAAGATTGTCGATTTCCAGCTTAACAGTTACTGCACGTTAATGCTATGCCTGTGCTCAAGCATCTGATTCATATATAATCGACGAAGCCCTACTGATTTTGCAACAACAACTTAAATGAAAATGCATCTCTAATCAATGGAATACATATTTTTTTTTTAAGAATAGACACGACGCCGTGAGATATATAAGTAAAGTCAAACCTGAATACAATCATCTGTAGTTCGAATGGCCCAAGAATCCGGTAATCCCTGACCAGAATCCATGGTCGACTGAACTAAACATGCACGCAAGCCCAGTAACTCCACTGCTCTTGCCATTCCCGATACATGCTGCCCTCCTGCTTCAGCAAAGCACGTTACCTGATTCAAAAAACCACGAATACCATTAATCGCGTCGTAGAATCTCGAAGAAAAATCCCCAAAAAAAGAATCGAGAAAAGACAACAATAACAATAATAATGCTAATACTTACGCCAGAGTGTATGAGTTCGATTCCGCAAAGTAAAGTGGAGATGTAGGAATCCTCCTCGGTCATGTTGGATTCGTAAGGCCAAATACGATCGTGCAACCATGTCATCAGGTCAACATCATCGGCTATCCCTCTTCCGAGTTGCTGAGAGGTGTGAACGTGTGTGTTGATCAATCCTGTTCGCAATAATCCGCAAAGATCAAATCACAGTGATTTAAACAGAAGCCGAAAAACAATATATATATATAGAGAGAGAGAGAGAGAGAGAGAGAGAAGTGAACCAGGGAGTAAGAGTTGGCCATGGAGGTCAACGATCTGGTCTGCAAGAGCGGAGAATTGGTGAAGGATATCGGGAGATTGACCGATAGCTTTGATTTGATCTTGCTCGATTACGACACCTCCGTTTCGAAATACTCGGCTTTCGAGATCCATCGTCACGATCACGGCATTGTGGAGGATGATGAGTGAGCTGCTCTTCGTCTCCATCACCGCTTCTGCAACAGAGAGCCTCTCTACTTAGGGATGTCAACGGGGCGGGTTTGGGACGGGGTCACCCCTTTCCCAATTTTTTCCTATTTAAAAAAACGTCATCCCATTTTCGTCCCAAACCCATGACGGATTAGGATTTGGAATCTCATTTCTGTCCCAATTAAAATATTCCATCTCATTACCGTCCCGTCCTATTTACTATTTTCTTTCTACTTTTCTTAATTTTCTCAGTACCTAAATAAATTACAAAATACATCGATGAACATTAAAGATAATTGTTACTTCTAAAAGTAAACTAAATTAAACCCCTTAAGGGGCATGACTGAAATTTCATGTTATTAAGGAGAAACTTAATTGTATAATACCTATAAAATAAATATAATAAAAATACATAAATATATATAATCGAGGCGGGGCAGGTTTTTAAGCCCTCATCCCAAACCCTATAGGGTTTTCAAAAAAAATCCAAACCCGCCCCTAACCCTATTAGGATGACCCCAAACCCTTCCCAATAGGGGCGGGGCGGGACGGGTATCCGGATAAACCCGCCCCGTTGACATCTCTATCTCTACCAGTAAAGTGCATGCTGCAGCTTATATTTGTGGGATATTAATTTTTTATTTTTCTATCAAAAAATTTGCAATTAACCCCTTTTTGTTTTGATTTGAACATAAACCCTACTTGCAGAAAAAGACAAGAATAGTTTCAGTCCATTTGGATTGAGAGAGTTTGGAAGAAGAGAAGAGAAAAATGTTAAAATTTCCTTATTTGGCAAACTAAAATAGGAGAGCAAGGGAAGGGAGGGGGGGAGAAAAGTGTCCAAAAATCTTTCTCTCCAAATTAGAGAGATTTGGAGAAAAAAGAAGAGAAAGCCAATGGACGTGATTTTACTACTTTGCCATTTCTCTCCCTTATTTAGCTTTTATTTCTTTTTTGGGAGGGGCTATTTGCAGCACAACATTTACTAAAGGCAACCTATTTTCTAAATACAACCCACCCATTTGTATTTTTACTAAAAGCAGCACAATAAAAATTTAATCAATATACCCATCTTACCCCTTTACTAAATACAACCCATTACATAACAGAAATACTATAAGCAATCCATACCCCAACACCAAACCTAAAACATATTATCCCAACACTTTCATTTTAGGTTTGTTTGTATATTATTGGTAAACATCATATTTGGAATAAACTTACTTCAAAACATGAAAAATAGCGTTTTATAACCATTATGGTATAATGATGTTACGAACAAACCCATGTTTTGATCAGAAAATTGAAAAAAAAAATCTGTGTTCGTGTTTGCATTCGGACTGCTAATGCTGAATATGAAGCTTTAATATTCGGTAAGTTAATGCCGAATATGAAGCTTAAGTATTCGGTAAGCTAATGCCGAATATAAAGGTTTACTCTTCGGCAATTTACATATTCGGCATTAGCTTTAGGAAGATTGCAAATTACATTCAATTTTTTGAAGTGGAATATAGTGTTTCATATTCGGCATTAACTTACCCAATATTAAAGCATCACATTCGGCATTAGCAGTTTGAATGCGAACACGAGCACACATTTTTTTTTTTTCAATTTTCCGATCAAAACATGGGTTTTTTCGTAACACCATTATACCATAATGGTTATAAGACGCTACTTTTCATGTTTTGAAGTAAGTTTATTCAAATATGATGTTTACTAATAATATACAAACAAACCTAAAATGAAACTGTTGGGGTAATATGTTTTAGGTTTAGTGTTGGGGGTAATGGGTTGCAAATAGAATTGTGTCTTGTATATAGATTTGGGGCATTTATGGCATTTTAAAACTTTTGTTTTTTATAGTAATGGGTTGCCTAAAAATTAGTGGGTTGTAGTTAGAAAAGGGCAAATTTGAAAAAATAAAAATTTTAAATGGGCTGCCTTTAGTAAATGATGTGCTGCAAATAGTCCCTCCCTTCTTTTTTATGTAAGTAAGGGCAATATTGAAATTTATACATTAAAATCTTCTCTTCTCTTCTCTTCTTTTATGAAAGCTATCCAAACAGGATGAAGCGAAAGTCATTTAATTTTCTCTCATGTCTATGGTGGAGAGAAAGTTATTTAACTTTCTCTTCTCTTCTCTCCAATTCTCTCCGTCAAAACATAATGTAAGGTCTTTTTTCTATAGAAAGAAGTGGGGAGAGAGAGTCTGCAAGCTCCATTTTCTATAGAAGAGGGGGGAGAGGGAGAGAGAAAAAAACTTAAATCTCAAACTTCCACTTCGGCCATGGATGAAGGAAGAGAAAAAGGGCATGGCGGGAAGAGAAGAGGGGGATGCCAGCCCAAATCCAATCGTTCAAGCCTCTGAGTCAAGTTCAATTTGGGTAAAGATTTGAGTAAATCTCAATTTGATATAGGTTTGAGTAAATGATTGGAAAATGTTTGCCCATTTTTATTCAAATTTGAATTTGAGGAAGAGTTTGAGTTAGGATTAGAAATCCCTTTTATAATTATTACTTGGGGAAATTGGTGAGAGGTCCTGCTCTATAAAAGTTTAATGCAAAAAGTCTTTAATTTTTTTGCCTTCTTAAGGTCCTAATTAAGATTTGTTTCATGTGAAAAAGTCCTAATTTTTAAAAATAATTTTCAAAATGGCAAAACTATCCATGAATGTATTTTCACTATCCATTTTTAGTATTTTTACTGTCTATTTTTAGTATTTTTAGCATTTTTACTATCCATTTTTAGCATTTTTACTGTCCGTTTTTAGTATTTTTACTATCCATTTTAGCATTTTTACTGTCAATTTTTAGTACTTTTACTGTCCATGTTAGCATTTTTACTGTCCATTTTTAGTATTTTTAGCATTTTTACTATCTATTTTTAGTATTTTTATTGTCCATTTTTAGTATTTTTAGTATTTTTACTGTCTATCTTCAGTCATGCATTTTTACTGTCCATCTTTCAGTCATGCATTTTATCCCTTTTTAGTATTTTTACCATCTTCAATCATGCATTTTCAGTCATGTATTTTTACTATCCATCTTCAGATATGCATTTTACTGCTGTTTACTATTAAAATAACTGCCCAATGAAATCTGGGCACGTGGCATATATTTTTAATAAGAGACAGTTGCAGCCCTTTAAGCCAATAAGGAAAAGCGTACAATGAAATGCTTTGTACTAGATTAATATACCAAAATAACTGCTTGTAACCGCCAGTTTAGTGGTGAGTTATCAATTCAAAAATCAAATAGCAGTTATTAAATCATGGATTTAAAATAAAAGGCATTCAATCGTTCAAATGGAAGATTAGCAATATTGTTGGGCAAGTGTCGATTTATAATTGGTGCGAAGATAGTTAAGCAGTTTTTCTTTCAAGCCAATCACATTGAAGCAAAATTTTCTCACGAAGCAAAATGTGAAGATTTCAATTGGATCATAGGAGCACTTGACACTTGTCAACACCTTATTGGACACGGATGGAAAGCAGTTACCTCTCAAGTCTATAAATAGAGGAAGGACTCTCCATGCAAATGGTCCACGACCTCACAAGACTCACGTCTTTATGCTTATTTCTTCTTTACCTCTCTTCACCTCAATGTATCTCTTAACTTAGAATTTCTTTTCTCATCCCATACTCTCTTTCCCTTCGTCTAGGATCTCTCTCCCTTATCTCTCTATCCTCTTCGTCTAAGATCTCTCTCTCTCTCTCTCTTCTATCCTCTTCTGTCTGATTGCTTCGAAGGACTTTAACAGAAGTGTATAATTGCTGTACCAGAAATGGAGGTAATAATATGATTATGTGGTTTCTTTGAAGTATTTTATTTACTGCTTTACTTGTTACATTTCGAGTCATTTACAATTATTTTGCCTTATTTGATTAATTAAAAGTCCTCTTCATTGAGGCAACACCGAATTCTCACAATTGCCTGATTAATATATTTTTGGTTCGAGTAACTTCGAACCAATCTTTTACCTTGAAACGGTGTAAGGTCAACCTTTCTGGCACGCCCCCCACTTCAAACCATACGTGTGCAGTTGCCACTTGGAGATTTCCTAAGCGAACAACTGCTAGTATGCATTTTTACTCTTCCTCAATGAAATTGCGTTCTTTATCATCAGTGATCCCAATCGGCAAGCTTCAATTTCAATCGGTGACTTCACTAGCAATTATAACCGCAAGTCCTCCTACCACAGCCAAGAACACGCCTCCATTGAAGGACATGGCCGCAAGCATAAGGAAGTACCCGATCACCGAATTGACTCCAAACAGAATGGCTTCGATAAACCTGAACGTATACGGATATGATTTGCGCCTCTCTCTTTCTCTCTCTCTTTATCGATGAACGAGTAGCATCACAGACGAGGAACATCGTCGCCAAGAGCAGCACCGAAGCAATAGCAACATCACCGGCCGTCGTCAGTGAGCTTTACTCTGTCGTCGTTGAGCGCCGAAGTGCAGTTTTCGGTGAGGAAGTTGCAGATTCCGTCTTCCTGCCATATGCATCACCGATTTGTCAGATTTACACAAAAAGCTTCACCTGCATGAAGCTTCAGCTGAAGCCCCTTCTCTGAATCTCACCTCACGAAGGAAGGATCAGCTGACCCCTTCGTTCACTCTCACCTTACGCCACCATTGATGCTCAAACCAGTGGATCAACTGTTCAGCTGAAGCCCATTTTCTTACTCTTACCTCATGAAGCCACCATTGGTAAGTTAGGCTTTTTTTTTCTCTTTTTTTTTTTTTTTTTTGGGTATCAATTGTCAGATTTAGGGCTTTAATTTCTTATACTTTCAAATGCTGTGTGCTATTTGTAATTGAGAAATTTTTGTCAGATTTTCGTCCTAATTTATTGGTTATACTCCATTTGGTTGATGAAAGATTTTCTCTTATGCTCCATCTGGTTGATGAAAGATTGTCTTATGCTCCATTTGGCTGGGAAAAAGAAAGATTTTTTTTTTTTTTGGGTATCAATGGTCAGATTTAGGGCTTTAATTTCTTATACTTTCAAATGCTGTGTAAAATAAATAGTGCCATTCAATTTCAACTAGGCAACCAAATGTACCCTTCAATTTTACCCATTTAGCATTTCATTTCAGTTTCAGATTTTCGTTCTAATTTGTCTTATGCTTCATTTGGTTGATGAATGATGAGTGAAGGCTGGGAAAGAGAAGGTAATTAAATAATTTGAGTCTTAGATTTCTAATTATTAGGGATCACAGGATAAAAAAAATATTCTCATAACTGAGACTAGTGCAATGTTTTTGGTTAGGGTATTTTTTTTTAGTTTTTTTTTTGGGTATCAATGGTCACATTTAGTGGCAATTTTTTTTTTCTTCTGATCCTTGAAAAATCCATGCTTGGATATCATGATTTAGGGACATTTATTTTTTTTCATAAGTTTATGATACTCAACAGTTTAATATTAATGTCAATTATTGTATTTGACTTAGTTAAGCTTTATTTTTTCTTTTGATCCTTGAATAGTCCATGCTTTGATATCCTGATTTAGTGGGTTTTTTTTTTTTTTAATTTTTTTATAATCTTTTTGAAATCACAAGGTTAGATTTAGTGGCATTTACTTTTTTCATAAATTGATATAAATTGTTTGATTTTACATAGACTTGGAATTTTTATAATCAATGCAACCATATTATTATGTGTTTTCATCTAAATACAGTAGGTTGAAAGCGGAAAATAAAATGCCATCAAGTCAGACCATCCAAAATGCATCACAATCAGAATATGGGATTCGTTATTGCCACTGTGGCATACGGGCACCTTTGAGAACATCGCTAGTGGTCTCAAATCCTGGAAGACAATTTTTTGGATGCATGAATTATAAGGTAATTATTTTCCATGCATAAAATAGCGAATTGAAATATTATAATAAATTACCATTCTATAATTGATTTCTTCCATTATAGGGAAATAATTTATGTGGGTACTTTGATTGGTATGACCCATTGCCATGTACGCGTGGAATACAATTTGGCATGGAGCTACTGGACAAGAATCTTGTTTCGAAACAAGAAAATTTAATGTTTGTGAACAGCCAACCTAGATATCCCGAGGGATCGGGAGGCCTCTCGTTCACTTTGGGGGTTTCTTGAGTGGATTGTGGATGATGTTTATCCGTCTCGATTTATCCTTCTCTATTATCGTTCTCTATTATCTACTTTTATCCTTCTCTATTATCCACTCAAGATTGGGTTTTTGAAAAAGGATAAGAGTTTGTAAAAAACTAGGAGTCGCCACCTTATTTTTAGGGAACAAGGAAACCACAAAAAGAGTTTTATTTTTAATAAAACAATGACCCCATATTTTAGGAAAAGCATGGTCTTTTGAATCAAAGTTGGATTCGGGGGCTAGGTTACGAAGTGGAAAGGTTCCAAGGAACTCCTTGTAGGCACCCACCTCGCCCTAATTAAAGGTCTCCTAATTACTATTGGGCTTTATCAAAATCTTTTCAAAACAATGCTACTTATCTAATCAACCACAAAATATGAATAATAATAATATATAGTACAAAAGTATACACAATCCTAAGGATCTTAGGAGACTAGAAGTCAACCTAAGATTGGACTTGCGCCCTATTGACTGCCTACGTACCTTACCAATTTCTTGATAAAGATCAAAGTCCACGTAGTTCGATTACCCTAGGACTCTCCTATTGTAATGAACTATATCCTTGAAGGCATTCTACCTTATCTAAGATTCTATCTTCGAGAATTGGTGTTTGTTTAAAATACTTTCAAAGTGGGAGTTTCATCTCAAAACAACTTCTTTAATCTTCAATTTTATTTAAGAAATTCTCTCGAAATAGACTCCTAAACAAGCTAAAATTCCTCTTTAGATGTAATTTTTACAACAAAAGGGAGTCCTAAGTGAAGCCAAGTGACTTCCCTAACCTAAGAGTCCTTAACTACACCCTAAGTTCATCTAAGCAATCCTAAATATCAACATAATGCATGCTGGAATTTCTGGAAATAAATAAAAAATGCAACCAAGAGTGCAATCAATACATGAAAATGTCCTAAATGCAATCTAAGTTGGCTATGAGAACCTAGGCATGTTTCTATGTTAATTTTGATCCTAAAATTGGGTTTTAATCCACTTTAAAGCTACTTTTAAACCTTGGACAGATTTAAATGTAATAAAAAAAGTGTACTTAAAACCCTTAAAATAAATAAATAAAAGAGGTGTAAATTGCCTAATATGCAATCTAGCATGATATATCAAAATAATCATGCATTATGCTTGAAAACAATCAATTCTATCACAAGGGAATGGACTTACCTTTGCTCGCTCCCTCGATCACAAT
The DNA here is from genome assembly GCA_017140935.1 of Hamamelis virginiana. Classification (NCBI taxonomy): domain Eukaryota; kingdom Viridiplantae; phylum Streptophyta; class Magnoliopsida; order Saxifragales; family Hamamelidaceae; genus Hamamelis; species Hamamelis virginiana. Next base: position 157,139 of record JAESVK010001108.1, read on the forward strand.
TCATGTAGCATTCCAATCAAGACACAATTAAAATAATGATATAAACAAACCTAATCACCAATTATTAATATGCAACCTTCAATTTTATCCTAACATGGTAACAATATGCAAAATGACTCAAAGAGATGGACTAATATGCTTTCCTAACTAAAAAAAATAACATGTATAATCCTAACTTCCTAGCATATATTCTAGATATGAAATAAATCCCAAATATCTAATCCTAGCATGGCATGATCAAAGAAGAGTGGAAGAAAAGAGGGAGAAACATACATATTATAAAACTAATTCCTATCATGCATTAAAAAAGAAAACTAGTTTAATAAACTAATCCCTATTATTCATACTAAGGGAACAATAAACTAACCTATCATGCATACTAACAATGAACTAAATCCTATGCATAATAAAGAAATAAAAACCTATTCTAGCATAATCATAGAAGAAGAAGAAGAAGAAGAAGAAGAAGAAGAAGAATAAGAAAATAAACTATAAACTCTACTAACCTCTTTACTTCCTTCTCTTTTGCTTCAAGCCTTCTCCTCAAGCTCCAAGGACTCCAAGGACCTCAAGGACTTTAAAACTTAAGCTAGAGTGCTATGGGGGAAGCTTGTTCAATTGCTCAAGCCTCTACTCTCCAAGCTAGCTCTCTAAAGCTTATTCTGTGTGTTAAAACTGATTTCAGAGCCCTCTATTTATAGGGAGGCCTGAGTTTGATCAATGACTGAGTTTAAATCTCTTAGGAATGATCCAAGGGCTCTAAACCAGTCTTCCAAGGCGTTTAAACTCATCCCAAAGTCTCCATGGTCGAACTGGACACATGGCAAGGCTTGGAAGAGTCCTGGTAGGAAAAAAAACACTGAAAATTAGCAAAATTGGATAAAGTGATCGTTGACTATCCACTCTAGGACGGTTGGCCGTCCTTCATGGACGGTTGGCCATTCCTAGGTGGACGGTCATCGATCCTCCATCCCTAAATTTGCCCTATGTGGGCCTATCTCGGCCCGTTTTGACCCGGTTTCGGTTTTTTTCGGCTTTTCGGGTCCGTTTTAAGTCCAAATTTGACGATTCAAGCACCGAAATGATCGTGATTCGATTCTCCATGTTTTAAGAAGTGTTTGAAGTGAAAATTCATTGACCAATGTCAAAGTTTTAGGGAAAAGTCGACCGATTAGCTGTTTAGGGCTTGCCAGGCCCAAATTATGGTTTTGAAATTTGCTAACCGATTGCTTTCGAAATCATTTCTTCTTCTCGAAACAAGTTTTAAAATGTTTTAGGAAAGTGTTTTGAAGCCTTTGAAGGCTTTGGTTTGATAAAAATATTGAATCTCGGTCGCTTCCGGTCGAAACCCTAATCTGGGCTTAAAAGGGCCTTTTGAGCCTTAAGAGCCAATCATGAGCCAGAAGGCTCTACAGACCTTGTCACTGATCAACTTAGCTACCAAACACACTTTAAATATCTATGCCAAAGCCTCGAGACCATTCGAGACAAGATTGACAGTCATTCAGGGCTTTTATAATTCAAAAGACAGTACTGCCCTTCAAGTCACAAAAGACCTTAATTTCTATCAAGCCTGGCTCAGAATGCCATGGAATTTTGCAGGGATGTTCCTAAACTCTCTAAAAACTAAATGCAAAAAGAACCGACTCAATCTGACCTAAAAACCTACATGCAATAATGACCTCTATCTAACTACCCACAAAGGGAAAAACTGGGAACTTAGGGTTTTAACATCCTATTTCACTTCTAATCACAGGCAACCATTAATGACCATACTCATGGTAAAAAATGAATGTCTACAATGTTACAACAAAAGAATCCGGAATTAAAGGAGCAATTGTCGAAATTCCAACTTATTGAGAAGAGTGGAAAACACAAAACATGTTGTATCCAAGTTTTATCGATTATTGTAATTGTTGCGGTGTTTTTTTTTTTTTTTTGCCAGTTCAATTGGAAGGAATCAATACCTGTATTTGAAATGAAGAATGTGAATGTGTAATGGCATGTGTCTATTCTCTTGAATGAGATATTTTTTGTTTGGGGTCTTTTTTGTTTGGACAGAAGTGTGTTTTATGTATATATTTATGGCTTTTTTGTTTTGTTTTTTCTAGAGAGATGCAATTATGTTGGCTATTTAAGCAACTAAATAAGTTTAATATTTGTATGGACGGTAGAAATTTGGCATTTACAAATTATTGGCATCCTAAATGGCACGAAATGACATTACTGCCAAAATCTGGCATTTGGCATTTACAAATTTTTGGCATTCCAAATAACACGAAATGACATTAATGCCAAATTATGGCTTTTGGCATCTACAAGTTTTTGGCATCTGCTTTGGTACGAAATGGCATTAATGCCAAATTCTGGCATTTGGCAATTACAAATTTTTGGCATCCCAAATGGTACGAAATTGCATTAATGTCAAATTCTGGCATTTGGCATTAAAAAATTATTGGCATCCGCTTTGGTACGAAATGTCATTAATGCCAAATTTTGACATTTCGTATTTACAATTTTTTGGCATTTACAAATTGTTGGCTGTTAGCCTTATGGCTTCCACCCTTGTTGGTTGATTTTGATGATAACAATCATTGTATTGTGATTCTACTTGATTTGCATATTATGTAAATTTGCAAGCATGAATTGTGGTAAAATTCATCATGATGTTTGTATCTTTGTATCATGGACTTATTGATGCATCATGGATTTGTTTTACCTAAAATATGCATATGCTTTAAATGATAATCTTTAGTATCTTTATATGCATATTATTAGGGGGAGCCACAAATCATTGATTGATTTATTTGTTTCATTGATTGATTTATTTATTCTATATGCAAATTGTGCTCAATGTTTGATGATAACAAAAATTGTTCTATGTATATTCAATTATGCATATGAATACTTTGTTATTCACTCTTGCTAATTGCTAAACATTATTGAGTAATTATTTGACTAACCTTGTTGATTAATTGACATTATCCTATAGTTCTTATATATACATTATAGTATATATATGCTTATAAAAACATGATTCAAGTTGTCAATGGAAGAAGGCTCATTCATCATTAAAGCTAAGATCAAGTGAACTTGTTGAACATTCACCTTTGAGCATAGAGCAAAGAGCTACAACTTTATTGAAGTCAAAAATCAAGCCAAGATCAAGCCAAGCACAAGACTTGAAGATTCATTTATGAAGATCTTTCTTTTATTCTTGTGTGAGTGTTTAGGATTTATATTGTAAATCTCTCTATAGGTTGAACTCTCTTGGCTCAATTGACTATGACTTAAAGACCATAGGTTTTAACTTTGGAAAATCACATTTTGGTCAAAAGTTAATTCAAACTCATAGTGGGCTATTTGGATTCAAAGACATAATGTTTTACACTTATTGTTTTGGCTTAAACGTCTTTGAAAAACATTTTGAACTTAGCCAAAAATATCTTTGAACATTTAGTTAACTAGTCCATATTTTGGAAGTTGATTTGGACTTAAGAAAACTCATTAATTGGCTTTACAACATAGCTAGTTGACTAAACTAGTTGACATAGTCGACTAAGTATGATGTCAGCTGCCAAATTATGAAAAATCTTGTTCTAGTCGACTAACCATGTGTATTAGTCGACTAACTTGCCTTCTAATCGACTAAGTCCTTTGTCCCAGTAAACTAATCGAAGGTCAGTAGCTTAGTTTTGAGAAGCATCTTTTCTAGTCGACTGAACCTAGTTGCTTAGTCGACTAATCGATTCCGGAAAGCTTAAATCAAATATTTTAAATGGCCTAGTCAACTAACCTTTTAGTCCTAGTCGACTAACCGTGCCCAGATTTCAAATTACAAAGCTTTCCAGTATAGTAGTAGACTAACCCCTTTTGTCTAGTCGACTAAGACTTGTCCGCTGCTCAATAACAACTCTATTATTGTGCCTAACGGCCAAATTCTTTGAGGGCCTATTTATACTCATTGTATGAGTCCTGAATCAACTAATGATCATACACAAACATATACAAACTTAGTTTACATCATTTTGTGTGATTTTAGTCAATTGATTCATCATTCTCTCTTGAAGCCAAATTAGTTCAAATCTTTGAGAGATACTAGTGAGAGCTTATTTGTATATCATCTACTCTTTGAGGAGTTCTCTATTTGTACACAAAACAAATCTTATT
>JAESVK010001108.1:166308-184732 GCA_017140935.1 Hamamelis virginiana
TTTGGCACTATGAACGACCGAACGAGGCGCGATTTTGGGAAAAAAAAAAGCGAAAAAGCTTAAAAAATGCACTTCCCACAATTCAGATCTTTTTGGAGCTCCATTCTTTGCTTCTCTTACCCACCATAATGATAAGATGTAAACAAAAGAGAGAAAGAGGGAGACTCACCATTCGGAGGAAAAGAAACCATTGGAGAAGAATGTCATCGGTGAAGACGCCGCCGGAGTAAAATGCCGATGAAAAATGGACGGGGTGTCCTTGTTCTCTGGTGCCCTAGGTCTCCATCTTCTCTTTCTCTATTGTGTTTGAGAGATTGGGTATTGGGGTGTGGAAATAAGTTCTATTGCAAATAAATTAGGGTTGGGGGTATTTTAGAAAATTAATGGGGTTTAGTTAATAAATATTGGGATATAGAAAACAATTGGGGTATGGAAAGAGGAGATTGACCGCACCCAAACTCAAATTACCAATAGGGTACGGTTATTGCAACCCCAATCTCCTCTTTGCATACCTCATATACTCTCTCCGTCCCAATTTATGTACACACATTAACTAAACACGTAGTTTAAGAAATACATTGATTGCTTTGACTTTATTATATTTTTAAATTTGTGTTCCAATTTTATCCTTGTAAAAGAAATGATCATTCTCTAAGTTATTTGATAAAGGGGTATAATGGGAAATTTATTCTAATTTTTAATTTGAAAAGACAAAGTGATCACATAAATTGGGACGGAATGAGTATTTAGTAGATCCTATTATTTACTAACTAAATCCTATAAATTTTGTAAAATACCCCCAATCCCATTTTAATTTGAATACAAGTTCTTTCCCCATCCCACCCCACGAACACCAAGTTCACAAACCTTGTTTCACGGCAACGGCCTCTTCATCGGCGACGACTTACTTACAGCGTCTTCTTTGATGGATTCTTCTTCAGCGACAGGTGAGTCTCTTTCTCTCTCTCTCTCTCTCTCTCTCTCTCTATATATATATATATATATATATACATTTTTTTTAAAAAAAAAAAAATCTATTCGGTTGGAAGCGGTCGAACATTTTTTATAATGTTCGGTGGTTATCCATCAAACATAGTCTCTATGTTCGGTATTGAACCCACATACCGAACATAAGGGTTATGTTTGGTGGATAATCACCGAATATTATAAAAAAGTTCAGTCACTTCCAACTGAACAGTTAAAATATATATATATATATATATAGGCGTTCCTAAAAAATTAATATGGTTGAAGCCTCATCGTCGACCTTACTCCATCTAATTGAAGTGCATCCCTAAAAAAATTGATATGAAATGAGAAAATAATCTATTGTTATGTTACTCCTCTAAATGAACATATTAAAACTGTTCTGTGAAAGCCAACCAAACATATTGACAATGTTCGGTTGGCTTTCACCGAACATTATCAATATGTTCGGTTCTGTGATCAACCGAACATGTCACGAATTAAAAAAAAAATAAAAATTGTTAGGGCTATATACTAAAAGCCATGTTTTTATGTAATAGACCTTAGTATTTATTTATTAATGAATTATGATATTGCATTTTAAATGAGAATCTGTATGAGCTATGTTTGCATTATATTATCTTCTAATGCTATGCATGTGTGTCTTTTATTCTACATAGTAGATGATCTGGTGTGTAGAGTTCGGCTTACACACAGAAGATCAGATCATCAGTTCTTGTAGAATATAAGCTTATTGTTCACAATCTGAGATGGAGTTGGACACACCATCGGTAAGATTGTAGCACATGATTTCAGTAGGTCTGTCTTGACTACGGGGAATGGTTTAGTTTCAACTTCTTGTGCTAGTACACTTGTGTGTATTGAACGGGACCGTATTGAGGTAATTATTTTATACTGACACATAAAATAATTAATACCTCATGGTTATTATGAATACTTATACTCTTAATCCAGAAATAATTAATGGACACATGCATTTATTGTTAGTTATTTTAATTCATAAAGAGTGAGATCTTTATAGGTCAATAATCTCGATGAGTTGGATAACTGCATTAATTGTATGGTGAATATTTATTATTGACTGAATCCACGTCCTGGTATAGGGATTGATGATACCCCCTTGAGGATATTTATAAGTTTTGATTATGTCAAACCCTGCAGGTGGATTTTGTATCCGACATATCAAATAAGTTAAGTGGAAGGTCTCAAGGAGATTAATAGATGTTGATTAAATAATATTGTCAGTAATTTAATTTAATCAACGGGTATCTGTAATCTTAACGTGGGGAGATTAATAAGTATTTAATAACATAGAGCTCGAAATTTAATTTCGAATAAGCAAGGGAGTGCAATTATGATTCTTTAGTGGAATGAATTATAATTAATGTAAATAGGTTTTAATATTTACATTAGGAGCCCGAAACTTATTTGCTTTTGGGTTCCTACCGTAGCCTATGTATATGCCATGTTGGGCAGCCACTAGGGTAAGACGAAATATTTTCTCTAAACCCTAGAGACAGCCGTCCAACAAGGAGAGCACAAAGAGAGCCACTCTCTCTTCACGTTCTGGCATAGGAGGAATACGGTAGAAGGCTTGAAGAGCTCGAGCAATCTTCTGCAGTTCGTCATTCATTGAGATCAATCCAGACAGATCTCAAAGGTACGGATTCTTCTGTATATGTTAAAGGATTCAGATTTAATTTTTTTTTTGGCATGATCCATAAACACTATCACGAGTTCATGGGATTTCCGCTCCCAGCAATTGGTTTCAGAGCCAGGTTGCGATCCTGGGACCTGTGGGTTATGAAAATTGTAAAAATGCTTAAAAAACTCACATTCCCACTACTCAAATCCTCTTGGTGCTTTATTTTTTTTTTACCTCCTACAATGTTAAGCACCAAAATATTTATCAAAATACCATAATGGTGTTAGTTTATATATGGATGAAACGGGGAAAGAAAAGTGGTTAGGGAAGATGGAAGATGAGTAGGAGAAGGAGAAGGAAGAAAATGAGAAGAGAGAGAAGTAGGATTTTTTTTTTTTTTTTTGGCTTTGGGGTGTAGAAAGAAGCTCCGCATGGGTTTACTTGACTTTTTTAAAATTACTTATCAGTTAATTTGCTCATGGCTATTTTGGACATTGAAAAATTTGGGGTATAAAAAGAGGAGATTGGGGTTGCAATATTGAGCTGTGACTTAAACATATCTAATTGGGCTTTATATCAAAGCACACATAATGGGCCAACTCATACTCCACTTCCTAATTCACGCAATATTGGGCTAAATTGCATTTACAATTGGGTCACTGACCCGTACCCAATTAAATTGGGTTTGAGCTCAAATTAAGCTCAATTCAAATTCAAATTCAAATTAAGTTTATAAATTCATAAGTTAATCATGCTAATACTCAATTAACTTACTAATTACATCACTTATAAATTTCACTTCAATTTCTCAAATACTAATATTTAGTTCAAATAAATTGTGCTAATTTCTTAATTAGCATACAAATCAAACGGTAATAATAATAAATTTCATTTCAATTTCCCCTAATGACTGAATTAGGATTTTAATTTAATAAACTTCTCATTCCCCAAACAAATCAAACATTGAATCCCAGATTTAATTATTTTCACATAATTTCTCAACTATTTCCATGATAGCGATCTACTGATCATGATAGCACTGGCAACAATACTGACAATACTAGTTGTTAAAATTTGAGGATCTCACATAGCATCATGGAAAGATGGACTAAGAAGTCTGGTGATTTGGGTGTTCATGAGTGGGCAGAGAGGGCCTCTTAGAGTAACTCCAATGGTTGGATTCATTTATCTAAATTCAAATCCAAGTTTTGGATCTGCTACAGTGAAATATATGGTCATTTGGATCCAAGTAAGGATGTTCCAATGGTGCACAATCTATTTTTGGCTCTTCTCGATCCCTACCTCTCTCTTCTCCTAAACCAAGAAAAAATTTCCATGCAATTTTAAGTATCTTGGAGAAATATAGATGGATGCAAAAAATTTGAATGCAAAAAATGGATTTGAATCCACCCCTTGAGCACTTTTTTTTTTTTTTTTTGCATATATATGGATGCAAAAAATGGATTTGCTTCCCTTTTAAAACCAGCATTAAATCTCTTTCTATCATGTTATATGAAAGCCCCTCAAAAAAATTTCTTTTCTATATTAGCCCACCTTAAATATTTTAGATTTAGATGTAGCCCTTTAAAAGCACAGTTGTCACTTGTCTTTACTCTTTACTTTAACCCTAGCTTCTTAATATTTTACAACTTCATTTTATATTTAAGTTTTTTTCCTTTTTTTTTTCTTTTTTCAAAATTCTCATATTTGTTATTATTTTGAAAAATGCTAAGTAAACCAAATTTTATACCAAATTACGTGTCGGAATAACGCAGTCTTGATTTTTTTGACAAAAATGCACAGAAAACGATCAAGACTGTGTTATTCTGACACATCATTTTGTTTGAAAGTTTTGGTTTGAGATTTGGTCCATCTAGTATTACTCATTAATTTTTATTCAAATGAGGGCCAAGACCGATTACAAGGGGCAAATTACATCTTTGTAATCTAAGTAGTATTCACATACATCAATTAAGGGTCCATTTGTATTATTATTTTTTTTTAAATCACTTTTGGAACTTAAAATTTTACTTGAATTAAGAAATTTGATGAATGGGTGATCGATAATCACTTTTAGATGACTTGAGGACTAATAGGGTGGATGGGAAAAAAATTTATATTAAAAGTGATTGTAGCAAAAGTTGCGGAGCTCCAACTTTTGCTTCAATCATGTACTTTTAATAAGAAAATTTTGATATATGAAGACATGATTTGAACAAAACTTTAAAGAAATATGGTAAAAAAAGTTTTCCAAATTTTAAAAAAATTAACTTAAATGGACACCTTAAATAAATCTACCGCTTGCCTCTTTGAATATGTAAACAGGTTCGCTCGTTATATAATTAATTAATGATTAATGATTAATGATTAATGATTCCAATTCTTACGAATGCATGAGAAGAAAAATGAAAAAATGAAAAATTAAAAATAGTGAGATAGGAATCTTAATTTGCATGATGTCTTATCCCTGTCGTGTTGGGTGCATAATTCAGGATGTTTTTTTATTTTTTATTTCTGAGAAATTAAGTATTTTTTTCATTAATTACAAAAAAAAAAAAGGTTGATGAAGTTTCTAGGCAACTTGGGTTATGATTGTGATTGACGTCTCCACTAAAGATGTTTTCTGCACTGTGGATTGAATCGATCCATATATTGGGTTCCAATTGTCAAAGTAAAGAGAGTCATGGCTTACTAGATTTGTTTGAAAGCTTCGATTTGCACCAAAGGATGTTGATAGTAAAAATGTGCCACCTTCCTTTATTAATTCATTGAATTTTATCAAAATATGTCTCCAAAGTTGCACCTTTGCCCCACTTTTCTATGGTGCATGGAAATTCTAAGCATGATAGAGACTTTAATGCACATTCATATTTCCTCGTGCATTATATTTCTTGAAAGAAGGCTGAGTGTTTGGATCTTAATCTTAATTTTCTAAAAAATTAGACTGAATTAAAGGATTATCTTATGGAAAAGATATAAAATTTTATGATGTTGAAGAAAAGTAGAAAAATAAAATAAAATAAAATTTACCAAGGCCTCATACCTGGTCCGATGTGAATGTCTTTAGATTGCATGCTCTTTTGTCCTAGTGATATTTGATATTTCGCCCCTCTTTATAAGGTGATTTAAGGATAGGTTTAGGTATTCCATATAAATTGAATTGTTTCATTTTATATATATATATATATATGAGTCGTGATAGCATCAGGTGCACCTGATGCAGCCTTGCATCAGGTGAACAATTCCAGCCGTCCGATCTAAATGTAAGGTTGAGATTAGAAATGAATTAAATACACGCGGTTAGTGCCCGACCCGATTCAGCCCGATTTTCTATAACTTGGATAATAATTTTTGGCGCCATTTCTTACTCCTCAATCACTCATCTTCTTTGTATCTCTCCTCTTTCCCATTAATTCATCTCATCTCGTCAATCATTCGCTCTTCTTCTCCGTATCTCTCAGCTTTCCCATTAAGTCATACCATCTCTCCAATCAGGGGAGAAGCCAGGAATCTGTTTTAGGGGGGGCAATTTTTTATTAGTAATTCATTTATTATCCAGCTTACAAGAAACATTATAATTAGGGCCCATTTGTATACTAGAAATGATTTTTGGAGCTTGAAAGTTAGGAAGACCCAACTTCTACCACAATCACTTTTAGTATAGAAATTTTAATATATGAAGACATGTTTTAAACATAATTTTAAAGAATTGAGTGAAGAGATAGTTATCCAAAAGTAATTTTAGAAAAAGCTAACACAAACTGGTCCTTAGATTTTTTGAAAAATAGAAGATTGTTAAGTTGAAATATAGAGGAAATTTTTTGATAAATAAGCTAACAAATTTGTACTGGGGCAGTATTTTAAGAGAAAAATTATCCAAAAGTCCAATTTTTTAGTTTTTTTTTACTCAAAAGTCCCATCATCTTTTCACTTTACCCAAAAGTCCAAATTTTAGTGTTTTTTTTTTACCCAAAAGTCTCAGCACTTCTAAAAAACTTATCTATGCAACAATTTTCCAAGCACTTCCCAAAAACCGATGTATACATCAATTTTCTGCAAAATGATTAGTTTCTGCAAAATCAAAGAATAAACTGATGTGTGTCTCATTAAAAATGATTTTTGGATAAAGTGAAAAGATGGCGGGATTTTTGATTAAACAAAACTTATAAATAGGACCTATAGGTAAACACCCCTATTTTGAGGTAAAAGATGTTTAGTATATATGTATATATAATTAGCTAACAAATTTCAATTATTAATACACTTGAATTGAATTTTAAATAACAAGAATAAATATTAGGTGGGGTGCAATGGTAAAAAAAATTAGAAGGGGTAAAATTAAAATTTGACAAGGGGTTTCTAATTACTATAAAATATATATAGAAAAGTAATATTTTCAAAAAGTTGAGGGAGGGGATTTGCCCCCTCTGCTCCCCACATAGCTTCGCCCCTGTCTCCAATGCCAATGTAGTTGATGAAAGGTTTTGTGAAAAACACAGACATGGATTCGTAGCGGAAAGGTAAAACAAAAAACTTTTTCAGTTTATAAAATAAATCCATGTACACAAAACCTCCAAGAACGATTCAAGCATCGAATCATATATATAAACAAACACAAAATATCAAAGCAAATAAAAACTCACTTGATTGTGTTCTTCGGTGTAGAGATTCTTCGAGTTTCAAAAGTATGAAACCTCCAAAGCGTATCCACACGAGAGCAAGACTCCAAAAGCCTTCTAGCCTTTCACAACCCTTGTGAGCAAGCTAGCATGGGGAGGGAGAGGGAGAGAGAATTTTCGGCCCTAGGGTTTCCCTTAAACCTAGAGTGTGTGAAACACTCATATTTATAGACTTTCTCCTCTTTGGGGGGTGTTTGGTTACTAGTGCTAGCATGACCAAATATCCTCGAATAGAGTAATCCTATTCTCGGTTAGTTTTGACTTTTAATCAATTAACTTTTAATAATTAAAATCAAACTAACTCCATGATAGGATTCCCCTCCCACAAGCTTAAGGAACTCACTTACTCTCTATTGTGTGTGACCCTTTGGGTTCACCCTAACCTAGCAGTGACAGGGACATCTCTATGTCTCCCAAAAATAGAAACTTTCTATTTTAAGGTTCAATTGGAACGATTCCAATTTTTCCCTCATTGATAACACTTTATCAATAGGCTTTCACTGGTCATGAGTGACATCTAGCAACATATCATGACATACCCTAGGTTTAGGTGAATAGCAGAACTATGTGAACCCTTCATGTTATTTAATCCTTCATCCCCTAATGTCACAGTTAAGATAATAGGTATGGTTTTAGTCAAACCCTATCTTAACAACTTGATATCTGTCCCACAAAATATAATCTCAATAAGGTAATCGCAGTGAAACTCTTTTCACTGTTTACCTATCACTCTGGCCAGAGGTTCCCTTTGAGAATTATCTTTGTGAACTTATCCTGACATTCTCTCTCATATAACTGAGAGTGATGATCCCTTATTGCACACTCATCCATCTTCATGCATAACTCATTAGAGCCAATAAGCACCGATTACAACCTTATGGATAAGGCCGTACGGGATACTATCAAACTCTAGCAACCTATGCACAAGACAGCTATGGTGTCTCAGGTCTAAGGACTACCAAATAAATGGACATAACACTAGAATATTCCTTTGACAGAACTACCATAGGAATACTCTTTGCAGATCATGTTCAGTGTACATATTCTCTAATATGCACCCACAGATTAACCTAAGTGTCACTACACTGATAGGAAAGACTACCTATCCTCCATATGAGTTGGTTTAAATCTGTGCTACTCTTCATACGGTTAATTAAATATCCACTTTAATAAACCTTTGAGTAGGAACTCTTTTAGAATAGATGTATATGAGAAATATCAGTCTCTCTATCTCAACTCCTTGAGATGCATATTTCTCTTATCATTTATTCATGGACCTTATCATATATGTTAGAACATATTAGATAAGTTATACCTTCCATATATAGATAATATGAAACTTAATATACCCTTTAGGATTGGTTTTAGGGCATACTTCTAACAGTTGAACCTAATACTCCCAGTCACTGAACCTCTCTTCTCCCAAATGAAACAATAGCTCTCCCCTCTCTCATGTGGAATCGAAGTTGCAAATCAATAAAGTTTTGACACAGTTCAAGCAGATATCAGTTTTTGACACAGTTTATTGAAGAAGTAAGTTTAGTCTGAAAAAAAATGCAGAATAGATATGTTTGGTTGTTGGTTTAGATCAGAGAAAGAAGGAAAACAAATGAGTTTGATTCATGGAAAACAAATGGGTTTGATTCATGCCCTGTTTTGAATTCCCAAAATGTTAGCGCAACTTCAAGTTGCGCAAAAGTGAAAACTATCCAAACGGTGCGTTTTAGAATTTGTGCCAAACGGTGCGTTTTACAACTTTTTGAAGATGCGCGCAAATTCAAGTTGCGTAAATCCTTTAGCGCAAATTCAAGTTGCGCTAAAGGAGTGGGTTTTTTTTAAGTTGGCTTCAGTTGGGGAAAATTTTCAAAATTGTACCAAATGAAATGCTTAATTTTTTTTTCTTTTTACATAAAAAAAAAATAGAAATAAGTTTGGAAAACGACCGGCAGCGACCTTTGCAACGGCGACGACCTTTGCAGCTGCAACGACCGGAGGGATCGCATCCTTCGTGGAGAGCTTGAGTGTGCACCTGCAGCTTCGACTTTGGGGAGAACGAAAAAGGGAAAGTGAAAGGATTTGGGCTGTTTGCTTGGGTCAGGTCTCATTGCAAGGATCCGCGTGTGGGATGGTTTTAATGAGGCAAGTAATCTGAGCATGATCCAAAGGCCATCAGGTGCGCACCTAATGCAAGCTACATCAGGTGCACCTGATGGTAGAATTTTACTATATATATATACACACACACACACACACACATATATATAGGCGCTATGATCAGGTGCACTTGATGCATCTTGTATCAGGTGTCTTCTTGTAGAGCCACTTGCATTGTAAACTTTGGAAAACTGACCGTTGGATTAAATACCCTTATAATGTATGTCATGCCTGCCAAAAATCACAATGATCCAACGGTTGGTTTATGGGAAAACTGACTGCTAAAAAATGATAACATTTTAAAGAATAAAAAAGTCACAGTTTTTCAAAGTTAGATTTTTCAAATACCAACCGTTGGATCATTGTAATTTTTGACAGACATGACGTACATAATAGGAGTATCTAATCCAACAATCAGTTTTTCAAAATTGCAAGTGGCTCTACAAGAGGGCCTATTAGGCTATCAGCACACGCTGATTTTCGCGAAAGTCAGTATGAAGCTCATAGGTGATTGTGGGATGCATATTTTGAAAAACTAACCATTGGATTATATATTATGCATATGTTTGTTAGGCATGCCAAAAGTCACAATGATCCAACGGTCGGCTTCTCAGATATGACTTTGAGAAAAACTGTGACAGTTTTTAGCAGCCAAAATTTTTTACAGTCTGTATTTTGAGATATCTACATATGATCATTGTGATTTTTGGTAGACGTGACATCCATAACAAGGGTATATAATCCAATGGTTAGTTTTTCAAAATATGCATTCCACAATTTCCTATGAGCTTCTTTTCGTAAAAGTCAGCATGCTCTCTCTCTCTCTCTCTCTCTATATATATATATATATGGGACGGGATCCCTTGACACATAGTTTTTACTCCTAATTTGACACGCGATTTGCAAAATCAAGCGTGAGATAAGTATTTTGAGAAAACGACTGTTGGATTAGATATTTTGCTTATATACGTATGTATGTCAAAAATCACATTAATTTGACGGTTGGTTTTTCAGAAAATCAACTGTAACAGTTTCACATAATTTTTTATTATTTATTTTAAAACTGTAATAATTTTTTAAAAAGTAGCCGTTGGATCAATGTGATATGTGTATAAGCAAAAAGACAACAGGCAAAAGGAATTTTTCCAAGGGGGGTAATCGAAGGATTTTGCTCGAAAAATGGCGTATATCACAGTGTAGTACGGTGTGTTTTGACCTTCTCATTGTGGCAATCAATTGCTCCATGTGACATGCATCCCAAATTTATCCTTGTGAATGAAAAAGTTGAAGAAGATGGTAACCAATGATTTTTACAAATGAGAGTAAAGTTAAAAATAAAGGCATTTCACAAATTTCTAAGTTTAATCCCATAACACCAATCATGATTCTAAAATTTTAAAACAATTCAATTCAAAAAGTTAGATTTTTAATTACCTTTTAATACTCTATATTACATAAATGGACCGTCTTATCAATATTTATGTTCATGGACTTCATATGATGAAATATCCTTAATACCATAAGTATTCACTGAAATACCATTTTAATGGCTAAGATTTTCAAATAAGCTAGCATTAATCCCCAATAAATACAGAAAATCCTCAATCCTCATATTAGTACATAATTCCCACAATAAAATATAATCCCTAACCTCCAATATAACAAAGAATCTCCAACTTACCAAATAATCTTCAATTCCAACCTAAAGATAAAGTATAATATCATATTAAATATTTTTTTATAATTAAATTATATTGATGTAACATTAAAGTCAATCGATTTGACTCATAAAAGTAAGATGTTGACTAATTGGGAATTGGAGATTATGTATAGCTCTGGAGATTCTTTACACAGTTGGAGATTGGAGATTATGTATTAATATGAAGATTATATGATAATATGGTGATTGGGGATTATATGCAATATTTGAGAATTATATGTTAGGATGGGAATTATGAAGAAAATTTGAATAATTTTCAAATTTTTTGACCGTTAAAGTCCAAAAAAAAAAAAAAAATACCCATAGGTCCATGAGTAAATATTGTTAAGAGGGATCCATTTACGTAATTTTTTCAACTCACATGTCCATTTCCATAAAATCCCCAATAATTAATGTTAAAAAATTCATGTTTTTACACAATTCAAGTGACGATTTGTTGGCAAATGCATCTCTTACATTAGCTTTTTAGTTTGATAATCACTAATATTTCTGATTTTCTTTATAATTTTACATAATGCTAATATAAAATTATAGGGGAAACTTCAGCTTTCTCCCCCAAACTATAGGCCATTTTTAAATTGTCCATTCTGTTTGTTAAAAATGATGTTAGACTTGTTATTTTTTTTATGCATTATTTATCCTAAACTACTAACGTATCTATAAGCATATCAATGAATTTTCATGATTTTTTCTAAATATATATTAATTCTTATGAATTATTTTCTCTATATAATAAATAAAATTCATAATAAATAGAATATATTGAGAAAATTCATGAAACTTCACCGATATGCCTGTAAACCCATCAGCAATTTATGATAAATACTGTATAAAACGATAACAAGCCTAACGTCATTTTTCAGTCCAAAAACACAAATGGCTAACTGCGAGAAGGGGGTAATTTGAAAACGGCCAATACTTCTGGGGACACATTGCTTCAATCAATATCACATGGGGTAATTTAAAAATAGCCTATAGTTCAGGGGGCCAAACTATAATTTTTCCAAAATTATATTTTATCTCAAACTGTTTGATTGATTTAAAAATAGCCTATAGTTCAGGGGACCAAACTGTAATTTTTTCAAAAATTATATTTTATCTTAAATTGTTTGATTGATTGAGTAACTAATTCATCATCGCACACATGTGAGTCTAACAAGTATGTGTTTGTCCAACTATCCTCAAGATATAAAAAATTGTTTATATGTTTCTTGTTTGAGAGGGGCTTGATTTAATTTTCAAAACTATGAGATCATATTGATCTTGAAGCTTAGTTGATACCTCCCCCTTTCCTTTAAATGACAGGAAGATAAATGATTCAATCTTTTTTTTTCTTACCCAAAGTAAATGATTCAATCTTACTCACCTTCTAAAACTAGAGTCATCGCGTGTGTAAACAAAATAATAATAATTTATAAAATTAAAAATTTAAAAATAAGAAATTGAAAAGGTGGTTACTAATTAAAAATTAGTGAAAGCTAGAGAGATGGAATTGGTAGTTATTATTATATATAAAAAGAGAAAATCATGGATATAATGAAAATTACATATATGTTCTTTTAGGTAAAAGTAAGTATTATTTTTATAGGAGCAATTTTGGTATAGAAATATGAAGACACCAGAATGTTGTTCTTTTCACTTTACAATAGTATAGATTAAACTTAATTGTATGATGTTTTTAATTATCTATATTTCCAAAACAAAGAAAAATGAATAAAAAAAAAAAAAAAGGAAAAAATTATTCAAAAACCCCTAAATTTAGAGCTTTATATCATGGCCGGGGTCCAATTTTATATTATGAAGTTCTCTCAAGATTTCTAAACTTATTTATCTATTTGTTATTTGTTATGTTAAGAAGATCCTTAGACCTAATGGTATAAAATGCTTGGACTTAGTGGTACAAGACTCTAAATTCAGGGACTTGTCGGTATGGAAAATACCAAAAATAAATAGAAAAACCCTAGCTTCCATGTAACTAATTAATAATGTTTATTGTCCATAATCATAGTCGAGATAATATTGCATGACACGTCATTTTAGTGAATGATTAAAAAAAAGTACTGGTTATAACAGTTCCTCCATAACTGAGGTAATCAAATCAGTAACAGTGGTGGCAAGATCTTAATGATATTAATTATGGTGGAAAAAGAAATATTAAAGAAGGATGATTAAGGTCAATCATCCGACGAATAGTAATCCAAAGGCTAAGATGGGCTGGCCCATCAGATCCAAGGTCAACTTTGATGAACAGCATGCGCGCCGTACGTAGCTAGTGACATGGTGAAGTTTTTGTCAGGTTGCTCTTCAGTCATGAGCTAGTGGTCCAATCTCATGCTCCCTCATTTTAATTAATTAGAGCATCTCCAATACAAAAGTCAAATTTGACACTCCAAAAAGTACCAGTTGATACCAAATTCTAAGTCCAAATGGCACTAGTTGATGCCAAATTTGACTTTATAGCATCAAGCAATGTCAAATTTGACATTTGAGCTTAGAATTTGACATCAACTAGTACTTTTTGGAGTGCCAAATTTAACTTTTGTACTGGAGATGCGCTTAGTAAGGAAATTTTAATAATTAATTAATTTTTGGTGTATCACATATCAAAATTATGTACGTTTTCTATGGAATTGTGTATGCTTACGTACATATTCACACTTGTTTGCGCAGGAAACTTATATAAAAATAATATCTAAATGACGTAATATTGCGTTTCATGATCTATCTACGCATGTAGAGAGTGAATTGTAAGAAATAAATTTTAAAAAATCGATTATTAGATTAGATATATTTCTTATGAATGTCATGTTCACTAAAAATTACTATGATTCAACGGTCGATATTTGAAAAATAAAAAAAAAAATTATGGATTTTTTGTTTTTTAAAATGTCACCATTTTTCTAGAAATATACTTGTGATTTTTTCTGAAAAAATATATCTAATTCAACCGTCGACTTTTAAAATTTATTTTACAATTAATCCTCACAAAAATTATATCAAATGCATGCACCTTATAATAGTGGATTAGCTTGTTTGTGAGTATGTACAATGTACGTAGTAGGTTATATATATATATGCACGTTTTTTTTTTTTTTTTTTTACACAAAAAGTGTTAAAAATGTATTATTATTAATTAAAAGAAAAACTTGATTCCTTCCACTTTGAATTTAAAGAAGGAAAGTGTTGGGGCACTAATTATTTTATATTATATAATATCTAATCATTGTACTATCACTCTTAATTTATACACGAGTGATTTAATTAATTCAATTGAACAGGTGTGATAATTAAGATCCACCAATAGATGGGCTTTGCGTAAGGGATTTGGACATTTCAAAAATTTAAAATAATTAAATAAGATTGCGAGTTAAATCATCTATTCAAAATTACAGAATAAAATCACACGCCAGGCCACTTTTAGTGTAAAATTCACTTTAATTTCGAGCAATTAAAGTGAACTTCAAGTTTGAACTTCAAGTTTAACTAGAAAGATTGAATTAAGAAGGGTATATAATATTAATAGTTTTAATTGCTCGAAATTAAAGTGAATTTTACACTAAAAGTATATATGAATAATTAGGCATATATACCCTTCTTAATTCAATCTTTTTACTGAGAAAATTGAACTTCAAGTTTGATCTAATTTCACTTTAGTCCGGCCTATAATATTTTTTACTACAAAGTGCCCTTTATAGTTTCATGTGATCGATCCATGATTAATGAAATAAACAACAAATTAAACTATCTATCCATAAGTAAGTAAAGTGTAATTATCAAATTATAAAAATTAAGTGAAAATGGATTAAATTTAAATGGGAAAAAATATATATTTTTTTATTTTTATTTTTATTTTATTTTGTTTTGTCCCCGCCAATAGGGCCCACCGCAACTTCTAATTAATAATTAAGGATCATGCAATTACATCAACTAGTTACAACATATAACATGGCCAACTCCTTAAAATAAAGATAATTATAATAAAGTAAACTTGTTAGTATGATTAGTTAATTGGTACTTAAATATATAATAAGATGAGGTAGATCGATCAACCACTACGTACCATGCATCTACATTTCAGAATTAAAAATAATTAAACTAGCTAGACAGATGGATGGGCAGTGACACAATATATCAAGACCTTGACACAAACAATGCAAAAAGAAATTAATTAAGTTCATAAAAACAGCTTTTATTATATTAACTTATTATACAAAGATAGCTTGGAAATACATCATTCTAGCCACTCTTCGCTCTCCTACCCTACTACATATTTCTTGGAAATGAGAAAGCTTTTAAAATCTCATCTACAAAGCATTTTAATTAAATTAAAAGACTTGTTAAACAAAAAGATCCCAATTAATGCGAATATATATAAGAAATGTTCTAATTTTGGTAAAGTCAGCAAAAACTCAGATGGTCGAAATCTATCTACCGATCATCTTAGCAATTACTGAGTAGATCGAACATTTTTATATATGTTCATGCACAGTATTTATATATTAAAACTGATTCATAGCAACCATTGGAGACGATGTGAGATGACGATATGAGCCATAACGCATAGGGGATGGAAAGCTGCATCCTTGACGAATTTCATGATCACTATCATCCATTTCCACTAACACTTTGCAAAAGAAATCAACGTTGCATGGAAGTGCAAGAGGGCCTTCACTGTTAAACCCATATTCAATCTCAGCTTCTTCTAGCAGCATCTTGAAGAGAGGATGGTTTGCATATTCTGTTTTTATCACAAATCTTTGTTTCTGAGGCCCAACGTAGACTGAGAAACAACCTTCAGGAGCAACCTGACGTTTATTCGATCTTCCGCGCTTACGATCATGTTCTTTTTCTGGCGAGCCAAGAATATTTCCGGACCATGATTTGCTCTTTTTAGTCAAACGGGGTGGGATTCTAGTCGATGGACGTTGATCTCCGCGGCCTATGGATCTGCATCGCTCCCAAGTCTTGATGATCAGACTTTTCTTACCTTTTTCCTTGAGTATATCCATCAATCAAAAAAAACAAAAAACCTCTATAAAATTAAGAACAATATTAATATTGCAGAGAAAACAAAAATAAAAAAATAAAAATGGATGTTGGCCTTGAAAAACAAACACAACACCACCCAAATAAAGGCTTTACAGAGGGGGAAAAAAAGTAGATTGGATGGATTGGGTTTTTTGTTTAACCTCTGTCATAAACCAAATGAAACATGAATCTCATTCTTGGGGTCATTGTATTACTCATGATATCTCACTATAATGTAAAAAGAAGAAGTGAAATCATGCAAAATAAGAGCTAGAAAGCGCCCCAAGAGGAGTAAAGATGATAAGATAGATAGGCAGTAGATGCAGAGGAGTATGGGGAGACCACCAGAATCAGAAGAGGGAGGATAAGAAGGGATGGAGAAGAAGAGATCTGATATCACTTGGGGTCTGTTATAGAGTAAATCCCAATACAGACGATGCGTATATAAAGCCCATTTGCATATAAATTATTCTTAGATATATCCCACTTGTCAACGCTACAAAAGCATTCCTTTCATATATATATATATATATACACACACACACATTGTAGGTAAAATAACATAAAGAGGCCAGTTTCCGTGAATTTGAGTACTTGAAAGAGGACAATACTTCTCCACTTGCTCACCCAAGAAGATCATAATTTATTTATTTTTAAAATATAAATATATGAACATGAGTTTGCGAATAGATTAACACGAATATATATTCATTTTCACTCTACCGACACATAAACATATGTTCACAGTATAAAAAATACAAAGATGTATATGCATGGTAATTTTTTTTTTTTTCAATTATTTAGATATATAACAAATTATAAAATTCACTTTTGTAGCTCAAAATTTTATTTAGTTTAAGAGATATATGGAGTGATAATCACTTTAATTTAGATTTAGACAACGTACTTGAAAAGTATTAAGATGGTTGACAAAATTTTTGTTCTAGAAGTTATTGTGGCATAAATTAATGGGCTGTGCAGTCTCAACTTTTATTATAATTACTTTTAGTATGAAAATTTTGATTTATATGTGAAATCATTGTTCGAACGTAACTTTAGAGAGATATATGAAGAGATAATTCTTTAAAATTTTTAAAAAAATTAATACAAACGGATTCTAAGTAAAGATAGAAGGAATCTCGTCCTTTAACCACCGGCGAGTAAGAAAACAAATATTATCCCTTGAAAGAGTTGACAATCAAATTTAAGTGGGTACGTAGGTGGAGACTGAGGAGAGAGAGAGGGAGAGGGAGAGAGAGAGGGAGAGAGAGAGTTTGTTTTCGTTTTGTCTCTTTCAATATTTTATACATATTTGATATTTCTTGAGTTCCTTTCTTAGAACAAGTCTTAGGAGAGGGGTTATATTCCGGATTCTCCTCACAAACATTTTGTCTTTGTTGAGGCTTTTTATACTGAACAGTCCCATAGAGTAGGTGGGTGGTTTACAACTAATTAATTTTAGCCACGACACCATATATTAATTCATGTCAAATTTGCTTGCCTGGCTAGCATTTTGTCATTGTTGCCTTTTTATACTGAACAGTCCCATAGAGCTAGTGGGTGCATGGTTTACTACTAATTTTAGGCACGACACCATTAGTTCTATGTCAAATATATTTGCTTGCCTAGCAAAAAATTAGAAAATTCACATAACTAAGTAACTAATTAACCTATAGTTTCCAATATGATGTGCTAGCTAGAAGGCGTTTTTCCAAGATTGAAGTTATCCTAACATCGGAGACAATTATTATTATTATTATAGTTTGATTAGCATGCACCATAATTCTAATAAGAGTAATGCTATTTATTATTATTGTTGTTGTTGTTGTTGTTATTATATGCTCCATAATTTTGATAAAGTAATGCTATACAAAATTACAAAATGAAACCAATGCATTTAAGAAAAATGCTAAATGTACCATCACTAGCTTATACTATATTTTTTAAAATGTTAAATGTATTAAAATGTAGTATAAGTGGTTCTACATTTAGTACTTTGAGTAATGCTACATGGATCAAATTCTGGACTAAATTTTTTGAACCATCTAACGTAATAGCTAGAGTGATAGAACTTCTATTTTTGATAATTTTTTAATATGTTACTATACCCATCAATATTATAAATTAAGGATCAGGACTCGACACTTTTGAAATATACGAAACAATATATAGTTCAATTTAAGGAAATTAATCGTTTGATTTAGTTACTTT
>JAESVK010001108.1:184742-204597 GCA_017140935.1 Hamamelis virginiana
ATATATAGTTCAATTTAAGGAAATTAATCGTTTGATTTAGTTACTTTTTATCAAACATAAATGCTCAAAATTTCTCCAATAGTCTAAAATTTTGAATAAAATCAAATAGTTTACCATGATAAAAAAAAAGGTGAAATTTTAAATTCGCACACATGAAGATCGAATTAAGTGGAATCCATTTGATTTTGGATATTGAGAAGTGATCTAGTGAGCATATGCACACTTTAACTAAAGTCATCAAATAACACAAGCCCTTGGATTCCCATTCACTTAATGGAAGATTCATCTCAAGATTCCAATCTAAGGGTTTGTGTTTTTTGCTTACTTTAACTTAAAGTGCGCATATGCTCACTAGAACATTTTTCTATATGTATAGAGAAATGATCTAGTCAGCACATGCTTACTTTAGTTAAAGTCAGCAAATAACACAGGCCCTTGGATTCCCATTCACTTAATGGAAGATTCATCTCAAGATTCCAATCCAAGGGTTTGTGTTCTTTGCTTACTTTAACTTAAAGTCAGCAAATGTTCACTAGAACATTTTTCTATATGTATATATATAAAGAATTTTGCAAAATAACTTAAAAGTAATAATTATTTTTATTATACTAAAAAATTATCCAAAAATTTCAGAGTTTAAAGCTTATACCACAAATTAAGGTCGAATTTTATAACACGATATCCTTGAAATTTTCAAATTTCTTAATATATATGTTATATTAAAATAATTTTTGAATCTAATGATATAAAATATTTATACATGGGACTTATGGGTACCGCATTAGTTACCATTTCAATATTATCATTTGATTGAGACAACCATGCATATCCCCACTTAAAATTCTCAAGAACGTACGTACTGTATATTAAAAAACGGGCGACGACAAGGAGATTAAACAAAAGATCAGGGTGCGGAAACAATTGAAATGACGAAAGTGAAAGCCTCAATTATTGCCACTTCCATCAATCATAAAGTGCCACGTCTACATAAACTGCTCTTCTTCTCTCCTCTTTCACTCCATTAAGTAGGAGTCTACTAAATCGATGCCTAGCTATCTAATCTTTGCATCATCTAACGGTGGCGTGCAAGCTAGTATACAAAATTATATTTATATATATATATATATATATATATAAAAGACAAGAATAAAATTTAATTTATTAATCCAGAAGGGTACCTCAGATGATTGGACTTCAGCGTACCAAGTTCAAGGTCCCGTTTCAAGTCTCCTGGACCACCTATTCAAGATATTTGTCTTGCGTCATATCCGGTATCCGTGATTAATTGAATATTGCGGTCATCCGAGAGATTAGTCGAGATGCACGTAAGCTGGTCCAGACACTCTCAGCATCAAAAAATATATATATTAATTTATTTTTTAAATGCTAATATGTTTTTACTTGAGAATATACGTCACGCCTACGGTGGCGGTGGAATGAAAGTATCATGGAAGTGGTATCATTTTATTTTATTTTATTTTTAAAAATAAGGTTTGACATTTGAATTTTAGTGCTGAAAATGGGATCGAAGTCATCATCATATAGCTACATTATTCTATTGACAATGTCAAAAAAATTAAAATAATTAATACACTAATTATTGAAAATAAAATGATGGGTACGTTGAAGCTGGCAGTGGTAAAATTTGATAGTAATTCATAAGCTTGTTTATGCTGTCGTTTTCGAGATTTTGAGGTACAAATTTTTGAGTTTTGTCCGCATTTGATGTCCTGTAGTTGATTTCAAAATTTGTCTCATCAGCTCAAAATTAAAATTATTATTATTATTATTACTATTATTATTATTTTATTTTATTTTTTTGGTTGGTAACAAGACCTATGGCCCTGAGTCCCTTCCTTCTCCTCCGCTTGTTCAAATGGTTGCCCTAAATTGGGATGGGGTTTAGGAGTTTGAAAATTTTCTCTCACTTGTCATTAATAATAGGGCATTTTATGAAAATAAACTCCTGTCTTTCAATATTTACGTAAATGGATCTATCTTATTAATTTTTATGGAAATATATTTTTTTGGATGGAAATGCCCTCGTGAGATTTTAAAAACTACTGTCATGTCACTTTAACAATCAACACATCAAATATTAACTAGTCAAATCAAATCTTATTTTTTTTTTAAAGTTATATATATCTTTTATCACCTCAATAAATTAAAAGTATAATAAAATGTTTAAATAAATATATTTTAGAGAGAGAATTAAAAATATTAAAATAAAAAAATAAAAAAGAATATTAAAATATTTAGAGAGAGAGAGGTAAACTGATAAAAATATTAAAATATTTTTTTAAAAAAGTAAGAGATAGGAAAATAATAATAAAAATATTGAATTATTTAAAAAGAGAGGGGGGTGAAACTAATAAAAAAATTAAAATATTAAAAAAAATGAGTTAGCGAGAGAAAAGCATAAAAAATATTAAAATATTTAGAGAGAGAGGGAAACTAATAAAATATTAAAATAATAAATCAATAATAATTAACGTAATTATTTCATTTTTTGTTTGGGAGGGATAAATTGTGATGATGGTAATTGATATGATGGGAGGGATATTAGATATGATTTGACAATGAATAATAAGGTAGGATTGGGAATCATGTGAAATATTGGGGATTCTATTGTCGAATGGAGATTGGGGATTGTAATTATGGGAATTCAATTATAAAAAATATAATTAATATAAAATTAAGGATGTGAAAACTTAGTACAAGATTAGACATAAAAAAAAGAGTGACAAAATTTAATACGTAGTGATTGCGTATTGGGAATTCTTAGCAAAATTGAGGATTCTAATTAAATGTGGGCATTAGAAATTGTGTATTTCTGGAGATTATGTGTATTTCAAAGGATTGAGATTATACATTTTTTTTTTGGATCATGTGTATTTGTGGGGATTACGTACAAATTTTGAATTAAAAAAAAAAAAAAGTAATTTTCTTTACCATTAAAGAGGCATTTCTGTCCAAAAATATGGCCATAAGTACATTGCTGTAAACATTTATAAGACGGGTTCATTTACATAATAATTGTAAAATACGAGTTGAGGGTGGTATTATTCTTTTGTGAAATATTCTAATGTTCTTTATCTCGTACATGAAAAAAAATTCACCAAAAAAAACATAGAAAAAAATGTAACTGAAGCTCTTATTTCTTTAAGGAAAAAAAAAAAAAACCTCTTATTTTCGGTTGTGAAATTTACACTCTTTGTAGATAGATATGGAACTATAGAAACTAATGAAACTAGAAGGTCAAACTCAATAAATAATAAATGGCATTTTACATCAATAATCCTAAGTTTTCAAAAATATTACGTGAACGAACCCGATTCAAAAATAATTACGTAAATATTTTTTTAGATCAAAATATTCTTATGTACAAAATAATAATAATTTTACCAAATAAATGGTCAAAAGTAAAAAAAAAAAAAAAATAATTTCCAAAAGTTTTGTTGACAATTCTCAATATTGCATTGAATCCCCAATTTAATATATAATCCTCAGTCCCTAGATATGAGCAGAATCCCCAACTTAACAATGGATCCCCAATCCCCAATTTTACTAAGAATCTCCGATCTCCAACTCCAAATCTATCATTACTTGGGACATGAAATGATGAGCATTAAATATTGATTTGATGTGTTGGGGACTGTGAATTATGTGTAAAATTGGGGTTGGTAGGGATGCTAATGGGGCGGGGCAGTTTTTCACTCCCCCGTCCCCGCCCCGCTTATAAAACTACTCCCCATCCCCGTCCTGTACCCCAGTGGTGTATGTAATTCTATCCCCGTCCCCGTTCCCATAGGGATGGGGAATCCCTGTCGCCGCCCCGCCATTTCAATAACAAATTCAAAATACAATGCACCAAATGTGCTTTTAAGAGGGTTCGAACCCATTACTTCCATTAAAAAACTTGTATTTTAAGAGTCTAAACCACTAAATTGCATGTTGATTGTAAAATACTTTTAAAATAATTAATTTTTTAATGACTCTTTATTGTAATATACTTTTAAAATAAATAATCTTTCAACGACTCCCTCAAATGGATCCACTTAAAAAAACAAGCGTTAAATTAGATATTTTGAAAATTAACCGCTGGATGAGATATTCTGTTTATATACATTATGTATGCCCAAAATCACATTGATCTAATGGCTAATTTTTCACAACTAGAATTATGAATTATAAAAGATTATAACAATTTTCGATAGTTTTTTGTAGTTCATCTAAAAAATATGATTTTTTTTTACAAAATTATTCGTTTGATCATTGTGATTTTTTGTATATATGGTGTGTCATGTGTTCACACATATTATTTAATCCAATCATTTGTTTATCAAAATACCTATTTCATATTGGTTGTCAAACTATGGATGAAGTGGCGTGTGTAGGACCAATTGTAGAAAAGATTTTGAAAAAGTGACTGTTGGATTAAATACAATTGTTATGAATTTTATGTTCGCAAAAAATCATAGTGATCTATCGGTTAATTTATGACAAATATCCATAAAAAATTATAATATATATTTTAATTCTTCAAAATGTCACAATTTTTATCCAATTTTTTTTTTTTTTTTTTAAATTCGCTGGATCGTTTTGATTTTTTGCGAGTATGTAATTTATAAGAAGTGCATCTAATCTAATGGTCAGTTTTTCAAAATCTATTTTGTGTTTTCCCCTACATACTATAGACTATAGAGGTCACTTTACACATAGACAACATAGTTGTGTAAAGTGCAACCTATAACAACATTGTTTATGTCATCCTAAACAGAGACAAAGCTTGAATAATTGAATAAAAAGAGAGAATTAACCAACTCAACACAATAAGGGAGACTTGACTTATTATATAGGAAATATATAAGAATGATTAGAAAATGTTAGATTGTTAGTGAGGTCATTGAGATGGGAGAAAATCAAGTAACCAATATTATTAAAAAATGGTTTAAAATGTTAAAATTGATGAGAATGACATAAAAGTTAGGAGGTCATTAATAATTTAAATTCTATATTATATATCAAAGAATATATAAAATATAATTTATGAATCATAAAAAATTATATATTTTAAATATAAATTTTATATAAACGGGGATGGGGAATGCCTGTGGGGCGGAGCATTGTAAACCCGTCCCCGCCCCATACCCCGACGGGGCAAATATTTTTAACCCCATCCTCGTCCTGTATCGCGAAAAATTAAAAAAAAATTCGTCCCTGTAGGGGCAGAGCTAGTTAAAATGGATGATTCTTGAAGTTTGTGAAACTTTAGAATCAATGGTTGATGTTCTTGATTTTGGAAATAAGAACACTTAGCTTGGGTTTTAGAAACCCTAGCTACTATAGCAACTTAGGGTTTTGGAAATCTTATTGAGGACTCACGGCCATGGGGTTTTCACACCCTAATGGATTCGGCTACTAGCGTTTAGAACCCTAGTTCATGTTGATTGCTTTCTTGATTATTTTAAAAGGTGTTCAAAATTGAATCTTGATACTTTCAATGTTTGATTTTAAAGTTGTTTTAAAATTGCTTATTAATGGAGTTTTGTTAATTTGTTAACAATGGATTTTAGGGCTTTTGAAACCCTAATGGAATAAAGGATGGTGGCTGATTTTTGGTTTAGGAAACCCTAAATCAAAATAGGGAAGTTTCTTGAATTGAAATTAGAAACCCTAATTGTGAAATCTTGAAATCCCCAAATTTCCTATTTTGAAATTGTTCAAATTTAGGGAAGTTCTTTATTTTGATTTGATTCATTCCTATCTTGAATTATTTGATTTGGGAAAGGAGGCAACCCTAATTAGGGTTTATGGAAACCCCAACATGATAGAATTAGGTAAGGTTTGAATCCTAACCCTAACCCTAACTAGATCACTCTCTCTCTCACTATGGTGGACGGCCACAAGGGTCATAGAAACCCTAAATTGCTTTGTTTATTATTTGGTTTCATACCTTATGTTATTCACTTGATTTATAAATTGTTTATGATGATTTCAAAATTATTTTTTTGTTGTTTTTGAAAATCAAAAGTGAAGAACAAGTGGGTTGCAAGAAACTAATTTTGAAAAATCCCTTTTGGTGTTCTTGAGAGTTTGAGCAATACATATGATGTATTCATATTTTAATTTAATTAAAATGCTTTAGGGCTGTTGTATAAGGATATATTAACATGTTAAAAGAGTTTTAGCATGATTGTATATTATTTGGAATTATTTAAAATTGTTTTAATTATAGAAACAGTGTGTTGTAGTTTCTGGGCAACAACTATATAGCTTTTGTAAAATCCATGAGAAATGTTTTCATTGATCTTTAAAGCTTGCCACCTATTTACTTCATTAATATAAGGTCTTAGTTAAGTGTAGTAAGAGTTCCCATGACTTAATATGACCTAGGTTAGCCGTACTAAGGTTTTTGTGATTAAACAGTCAAATCTGGAAATTTTGACTCTCTATCGCAAAATGTCTTAAATTGATACCAAACGTTGGAAACAAGTGATGAGACGCCTGCCATTGGAAAGAGGACTGAAAAACCTAGTGAATTAAAGTATTCGCATGACTTAAATTCGTTCCAGGTTAAGCCATATAAAGCTATTTGTGAAGAAATTCAAGAATCTGTCCAGGTTTAGAGTTCATGTCATAAAGTGCTTTAAAGTGACACCAAATGTTGGAATCACTAAACGAGACCTATGTCATTTGAAAGAGGACTGAAAATCCTTGTGAAATAGAGTATTCTCACATTTTAAAAGTTAGTTTTAATATAGGAAAGTTTAGTCCCAAAACAGTAGCTGAATTCTAAGTTTTTGTTGAAAAACTGAAATTGTTTCTTTCATAGAATTTTTGTTTTGAGTTATTATTTAATTCCACCAATGTAGGTTAATGTTGATTAATCTACTAAGCATATTAAAGTGTTAAATGCATGGTAGGAATTATGATAATGAATTCTCAAATTAAATTCTATATATGTAAAACCCTATTGTTTACAATTAAGTGTTTTACTTGTTATAAGAAAGAAACTAGTATAGTCATATGAGATATGATGAGATTCTTTTTAAATGAGATTTAAAAGGACTTTATTATTATTATTATGAGATAATAATAATATCTTTATTATTGTTATGGGATAATAATAATAACATGACTTTAATTAATTATATGTCATTGCCATCATTGCCTTTTTATGTATGTTGCATTTATTTTTATGCAATGCGATTGTGTAATTAGAATGGATGATTATGGACTTAAGACCAATTAAATGAGATGTGATTGGCCGCATGTGATGTGAATGGTTTATTTTAATGGGTTGTATTTAAAGTTGTTTAAATAAGGTAATGTAATTATTTTGGGGCTTGCATGCCTATTTTCCTCTTTATCCCTATGTAATCATTTCTCCTTAATCCCTTTGTTTCTTTTATAAATTGCAATGTACAATTCAAGAAGGTGAGTGGTGGACCTGAGATGCACGGTGGAGCTTTGTTCGAGAGGAAAAGAAAAGACTTGAGAAGGACTTGGCGATGAATACAAGATCTTGAGAATATTTGTTTGTCTTTATGTAAAAGTTACATAGGTTTTAATTACGATCACCAACCCTCACTTTAGACCTAGGGTTCATCTTTATTGCTCAAAGCATGAACCCATCCATAAAAGTCCATAATCATACCAAGGCCCATTTATATATGTGATGTATGCTTGCTAGGGTCTAGACCTAATTTATTATATGTTCAAGATGAATCCACCATAATCTCTATGAGGACAGTGAGAGGATAATCGAGGACTAATAATAAAGTTTGGTCTAAACTTAATATGTATGAGATATATATATTTGATTATATGCTTATGATGTATGTTTATGAAATGAGACCATTTTATAAAACCCCTTTTATCATAAAATTAAGTTGTAAGGAAGAGGCCTTGGGCTTTATCCTAGCCTTCCACAATTACATGGAATGTGGATTCTTGTGGTGGATATGTTTGGCTCCAAATATGCGGGAACATGTTCATCCTGAGGGTTCATACTGCTTTGTTTGAATATTGGATATCATAAGATGCGAAAATGGTGTATCCCAAGAACCTATTATGTGAGGGGTGCAACATTCAATTGACGATACTTATGTGAATGATGCGTGTGACTTAACTAAAATATACTGTCCAAGAACCTATTATGTGAGGGTATTATATTTTAGAGGCTAAATGATGATTGGAACTTGTTTAGAGAAGCAATAGGATAAGAGTTATCCACTCATTAAGGGTTAGTATTCAAGAACCTATTATGTGAAGATTACTAATTCTTAATGAGACCCAATCCCCGTTAAGGAAATTCAATGTTGAAATTCCCAAGTCTCATATAAGGGAGTATGAGATTTGAATTAAATAGTGGGAGGTACCATAAAACTTAAAGACCAAAAAGTTATTATGGTGTAACAATATGAAATTTATAATCATTATTTTCTGTTGTAGATGGCTCCCATCTAAACCTGCTTTCTAGAATAATTAATGACAATCGTTTTAACTGGTCCTAAACTTCCAAGACTGGTTTAAGAAACCTAGTCTTAACCGCTAATAAAATAGGCTACGTGGTCAAAACCTAATGCCCCAATGGTTTGCCAAAAGGGGGCATCTAAGGAGAAGAAAGACATTTGTAGTAAGAGGCTTGATAATGATGTAAGGTACATCTGAGGGAACTTTATGGTTCACAAAGCAGAATTGTAAAGTATAATCCTATTAGTGAACTCTTCTCCTGTATGATAATGAATGAGATATTTGTTGACGAGCTTTGCCTCAAGATGATTTAGAACATTCACTCATTGCATGATCTAAGTGTTAGGACCACTGCTGAAAAAGGGCATTGACATCTTGCTTCATTCCCTTCCTGCAAGTCACAAGTAATTCATCATAATCTTTCCCTCACTGATTTGATGAATATGCTAGTAACTTCTAGGAAACCTTGAAAAATGAACCCAAATGGAATGTTTTGGCTATCAATGGAGCTTTCACTTCTAAAACCGAACCTAAGGGCAAGGGAAAGAAAAAGAAATCTCATGATAAGCCAAAAGAAGGCATTAAGAAATAGAAGTCTAAAGGAAAGTGTTTCCGGTGCGGTAAGTCAGGTCATTGGAAGAAAAACTGTAAGGAGTACCTAGTTTGAAGAATAGTTCTTCTGATGGTACTTCCTATGCTTTATTCAATTACTAATTAAGAATTAGTATTGTTCTGCTAATGGTATCCGATACCTAATTGTGTTTTCTTGTACAATGCGATTATATGTAGAAAACAAAGGGAAACAGAAAATCAAGTAGATGTCGAGCTTTAATTGGAAATGAATCAGCAGTTGCTTCATTTGACATAGAAGCTTGATACTTGATTAGTTTATTTAGAGTTTATAGAAACTTTATTATATTGCCAGTTATTTTAAAACTTCTTGCTGAGGTTATTTGGTTTTAAATACTTTGTTTATTTAAAACAGTTTATCTATGATATTGGATATTTATATAGATTCTGGCAATTGATTAAAGGTTCTTTACTCTTCATAAATGTTTTTGAATAAATGCATGAAATGAAATATAAGGATTCAACTTTATATATCACATTAATAAATGAATTTTAATTCATTAATTAATATAAACCAATCACCTTATTATATAAGGAAATTAAAAGGATAATACATAAGATGCATAAACCTAGTACTTTAGTTTGGATACTTCATATCTATTTGAATATTTGATAGTGTTCAAATGATTCAAAAGTATGAATATTTGAAGTATTCAAATGATTCATATGAAGTAAAAACTAAAAGAAAAATATTGAGAATATTTGGTTGAATCTTATATCACTAATAGACCTTAAATATGTTAAACGATAAAGCTTAAAGATTATTTGGGATTATGAAATATTTCAAATAAACTGTAAAAGTATGTTTTCTCAAATAAAGAGTTATTGGAAAATAATGTTTCCACAATGGTTGAGAACTATACCTTAGTGAAACATCAAAAGGAATTTTATGTTATTAAAGGTTTAATACATGAAATACCTTGTTTCAAAAGGCTAGTGGAAGCAATAAAGTCATCAATATTATTCCTGTCTTTCTTTATAAAGTTCATACTTTAAATACTAACGTAGTATTATGAATTCCATAATTGTTATAGGAATTCAAATCTCTCAAAAATTCGATTTGTGAGGGATTTCATATGAGCAAAATATTTCAGAAATATGAGACTCATATGATTAAAGATAATGTACTTAATTCAATATCATCAATGCTGCAAGTGGTTGTTGGCAGATATTGATTGTTGATTCAGAATAGAGATTCTGAATGGAAATATGTATATTCTTAAAAGAGTTTAAGAATAAAATACTTGTATATATAAATAAATTATATAAAGGAAGTCATTTACAAATTGCCTAAAGGGATGTCTAATATGTAATGTTCTCTTTTAAGAACACGGATCTCATTTACTAGGACATCAGAGTTGGCAGCAGATTTTAGTTTAAATGCTATTATTTAAATAATATAGTTGCAAAGGTTGTTTGCATAGTCTCATTTGCCATAACACTTCTTGAGAGTGTTAGGAACCCTGTCTTACGAAGACTAGTATAAGATACTATGGTGATTGACTTTAGTGCAAGTGGGAGATTGTTAGAGATATGCCCTAATACTAATCATAAAGGGCTTGTCAATTTCATATTATATTATCTAGAAGATACAACTTGTACGTCTTATATGTTTAAATGTATATATGATAAGGTCCATGAATAAATGATAAGAGAAATATACATCTCAAGCTGTTGAGATAGAGAGACTGATATTTCTCATACACATTTATTCTAAAGTGTTCCTGCTCATAGGTTTATTAAAATAAACATTTATAAACCATTAAGAGTAGCACGAATTTAAATTAGCTCCAGTGGGAGGATATGTAGTCTATCCTATCAGTGTAGTGACACTATAGTTAATCTGTGGGTGCATGTTAGAGAACATGTACATTGAACATGATCTGCAAGAATTTTCTTATGGAGCTTAAGTCAAAAGAATATTCTTATGTTACGTACATTAATTTGGTAATCCTTAGACTTGAGGCATTAATATAGTTATCTTATGCATAAGTCACTAGAGTTTGATTGTATCTCGTACATCCTTAACCATAAGGGTGTTATCGGTACTCATTAGCTCTAGTAGGGTTATGTATGAAGATAAATAAGTGCGCAAGAAGGAATCATCACTTCCATATTTGATGAGAGAGAATGTCAGGGTTCGTTCACAAAGATAATTCTCAGTTTGAAATCTTTGGCCATAGTGATAGGTGAACTGTGAAAGAGTTTCATCGGATTCACCTTATTGAGATTATACTTTGTAGAATATATAACAAGATCTTAAGATAGGGTTTGACTTATAACTATACCTGATTATCTTAACGGGGACATTAGGCGATGAATGATTAAGTAACATGAAAGGTTCATATAGTTCTACTATTCAACCACACCTAGGGTACGTTATGATATGTTGCTAGATGTCACTAATGACTAGTGAATGCATAATGGTAAGTGTTATCATTGAGAGCAAAAATGGAATTGTTCCAATCGAACCATAAATAGAAAGTTTCTATTTTGGGAACATGAGATGTCCTAGTCTATTACTAGGTTGGGGTGAACCCAAAAGGTCACACACAAAAGGACACAAGAGAGCTCTTTAATTTATAAGAATGGTAAGTTTCTAATTTATGTAACTTATATGGTCTCTTTAATTAATAGTTAATTAGGGAGGACCAAGTTGCAAAATATTAGAAACCCTATTATTTGCTATAAATACATAGGGATGAGTGCATGCTAGCACTAAGTCCACTTAACCCTAATTAGAAGAGAGGCTATCATCCAAAGAGAACCCCTAGAGGGCCGTGAGTTCCCACCCTCTCTCTTGGCCGTGATTCACATTCTCCCCCTCTCTAGTTTGCTTTGGTTCAAGGGTTGAACAAAAGCAAAAATCTTGAAGGGTCTTGTGTTCGTGTGGATACCGTTGGAGGTTTCATACTTTTGGAGCTTTGATGCGATTCGAGATTCTTGAAGTTTCATAAAAAAGGCAATTCAATTTTATATGAAAATTTTATAGTTGTTCTTCCGCTGCGAATCCTCCTTACTCAGTATCCTTCAGTGGTATCAGAGCCAACCAAACATGATTATGAATATGATGATGTCATTCAATGGATATATTTAATTAAAATATGGAAAAGGTAGAATTGCCATATTTTCACAAATAATTGACTTCATTTTAAATGGTAAAGGATCTTTTGGTAAATGATATAATCCATTGAACTTTATGATAATAAAACCAGTTTTGTAGGGTCCTCTGGATAATTTTGTTGGGTCCTAAAAAAGTGTAAATTACCTTAAGAAGAAAAAAGATACATTATCATTTTATAATTAATTGGAATAAGAATTTTGAAAATAATTTAAGAATTATTCATAATATTTCAAATATGTTTTTTTTTTAAAATAAATCTCAAATTATCAAAATATGCCAACTAAATTTAAACTTTATTCAATTTAATCACAAATTCAAAATAAATTCGAAAATTTTATTACAACGAGCATTGGTTTTAGGCGGGCAGACCCGTCCATCTTCCGGAAGCTCTATAAACCCGGCAAAGTTCACTCCGGGTAAAGGTTGTGGAAACTGGAAAGGCGGTTATTTCCTTCGTGAAGTTGAATTCTATCATGTCCGTGTAGTTTCGATATAGTTGGTAAGGTTTTATACTCGCCATCTGACGCAGACACTTGTCCACTGCCCGCCTAAAGACACACCGAGTGCTATGCGCCTTTTTCTCCTAGCGAGTATATTTATTTTATACTTACTTGAAAGTACACCTTAAAACCCTCGTGATTCGCACGTGCAAAACCGGTACGATCAGACTCCGCGCGCGTCTTCCTTGATTTATATCAGAATTAGAAGCCCGAAATAGAATCCGAACACGACTCATTGTTTTTCTCTGGAAAACTTCCAAAAATTTCTCTCTGTTTCTAGGGCGCTAAACGGAACCAACAGAAGCTTTCTCATTGTTCTCTAGCCATGAACGACGCCGTCGTTGTCAAGCGGGAAACCAAAGGACCCATGGAATCCCCAGAGAAAAGCCAAACTCCCGGAGTTTTGAGACCGAGTCCTGTAATCGATCTAAGTAGTGGTAGTAGTAGCAATACGAGCGATTCTGCCGAGTCCGGCTACTCGGACGACTCGAATGGGACTTTCATGCGCAAGATTTCTGGTAAAAGATTTAGTGTTTTGAATGGTGACGATGGAGGTGCATTAAAGAAGCCAAAACTTGAGGACTTAGGCGTTGTATTGCCTCTTGGATTTCTCGATCCTCTTCCATTGGAGGACTTGCTGCCGTCGTTAGTATCGGAGACGTTTGTTGCGAATGCGCAATCAAGTATAGTTGTTCAGAGTTTCAAGCAGTTTTGGAAAGCAGGGGATTATGAGGGTAGCAATGGCGGTGGTTCTACTTCATATTCTGGTGATCATTGGATGTTTTGTTTTGTTTATTGAATCTCCGGTTGATTTATTATGTTATTGTTCTATGATTATGTATTTTGATATCGTTTCTCTTTCTTGTTTTTAGCAAAGGAGTTATTCTTTTATAATCATTGTCCTGGTATTCCAATTTGGATTAAAATCACAATGTGGATTGGTTTAATTTAAGATATAAAATTACTCTGTTTTTTTTTTTTAATATATATAAATGTATTGGATCAGAACTCTGTTTCTGTTTTGAGGGAAGCATTATATTCCAAGTATTTTAGCATTGTTTTTCTTCAGATACTTTGCACAATTTGCTGAAGCGATAAAGCAAATCAATTCCTATGACATTATATTTGGAAGAAGTTATCTGGTAATGAAGTTTCTTGCTGAATAAGTGTGAGAATTCGGTTTATTTAAGCTCCTATTACAATTCGATTTAGAACATGTTTTTCAACTCAATAGGTCATTTACTTTCATATTTAGAGAAGATTCCACTTGAACTGAAGTGAGTTTTAGCATTTATGATGTACTGCACAAAGCATTTAGACTTGTGATGAAGACACTATTGAGTTTTATGACTCATTACAAGTTAAGGATTACATCCGGTTGTTTATTATTAAGCATGAAAATTTAGACTTTTTCAAAAAAAAAAAAAAAAAACCATGCGATTATATGTTATTATGAAAGTTTAACCATAAGAGATCGCAGCTTAGAATTATAGGTGAAAAGCACCCTAGCAGTGTTGCATGCACTGCCAACTTTAACTGAATGTTTTTAGTCGCTGATTTGGACTCTTTCCGCTTCCCTTGCTGTTACAGCTTAAAAATACTGACACACCTCTTTGCCACCTCAGTTGTAATTTCAGCTGTTATGGTTTGCATGCCTCAATGCCTTATTATCCTAGTTGGATGGAATAAGTTGCCAATGGCATTTTCTTTCATAAGGAAAGCTTACATTTAAAATTTACAAAGATTGCATCCTTAAAAATGATGACTGGGATAGCTTATTGAACATTTGCATTATTTTGGGATCATGGGAGATTTTGAAATCCACTGATGGGATTCAATTTAATATCCAATTTTTGTGTATAACTGAAGATGCATAAGACTCCTCGAATGGAACAGTGATTGAAGTAGGTTCTTGGGAATCATGCATACTCATCTTTGTGTTCTTTCGTTAAGGCACAAAATGAGAATTTCCATTTCCTATGATCTCTCTTCACTTTGTTTATTGCTTTCGTATTAAAGAACTCCTTCGTATTTAAGAACTGTCAGGGTTCATCCATATTTGCAGGTGGCATGGATCATGTCAGGGTTCATCCAAAGTTTCTGCATTCAAATGCAACCAGTCATAAATGGGCATTGGGAGGTAAACAATAAGTGAAATCTAAACACTGAATATATTTTATTCATTAAGTAAAAAGTAGTAGTTTTTAAAATGTGAATGTTACTGATGGAAATTTATATGTGCAGCTTTTGCAGAGCTTCTAGACAATTCTTTAGATGAGGTATCTGCATCTCTTCACTTTCAGAAACATGCATTTTCATCATCTATTTTTTGGCTGACTATTTATTTTTGTTAGATCTGCAATGGAGCTACTTATGTTAATGTAGATATGCTGAAAAATAAGAAAGACAGTACTCGAATGTTGATGGTTGAAGGTATGTAGCTCTGTTGTTGTGATTCTCTTTTGTGGTGGTATTGTGGAAGGGTTTCCCCCTTTCTTTTGTTTTTCATATTTTAACAATATATAGACAGCAAGAGTGCATTGAGAAACTTTTTGGAGTTTGGAATGTTGATGACATTTTCTTGTGTTCATCTGGACACTGCATGAGCTTTCTGAATGCTAATCTAGTGTATGCATGCATTTACTTATATCTGTGCTCAATAACTATTCATTTAACTATTTAACTGCAGATAATGGTGGTGGAATGAATCCTGATAAAATGCGGCAGTGCATGTCTCTTGGGTATTCTGAGAAAAGCAAGCTTGCAAATACTATCGGTCAATGTGAGTTGCTTTCTTACTTGAAAAAAGAAAAACATCTCTCGTACTTCTTATATCAATAATTGGGCCGTGAAGTAGCTCTTGTGCAGCCATATTTAATCATATTTTTCATTAACATTTTTTTCTTAATATTTCGTAGATGGAAATGGGTTTAAGACAAGTACCATGAGGCTTGGAGCAGATGTAATTGTGTTTTCACGTTGTCTGGGGAAAGATGGAAGAAGGTTGGTTTTTTTTTTTTTTTTCCGTCTAGAGCAAATTTTGGTTTTTGTCATGCTTATTTGTTTTTTCTCTTACAATGTTTCGTAGTAATTTGATCATGAGGAAAATTCTTAGTTATATAACCATGCATGTGATATGGTAACTTCCTGAAACAACAAAGAGAATTGGTGCTTTGTATCTTATTTTATCAGTGAGTCATCAATTTTAGTTTGTTCTTGAATTATGACTTCAAAACTACTTGAATTATTCTCATTGTTTTTAGCCCAACACAAAGTATTGGTCTGCTGTCCTATACATTTTTGAGGAGCACTGGAAAGGAAGATATTGTGGTTCCCATGGTAAGAACACCCCAAATTGTTCTTGCATATATACTTTTATTTTTCTAAGGGTATATTGTATCAATTTTTGGAGTAGGGATTTTACTTCTCATCTTTACTAAAATGTTTTTGGAATGAAAAATGGATGTGTGTGATTCTAAGGGCACATTATTGATTAAGTCTTTTGTGTAGTTCTTGCAACTAATGTTATTTATATTCACCTATCTCTAGGGACAGATATTGCAATTTCGGTTATTCTGCTTCAATTATAGTTCTACCGTTAATGTTCAATCTCTACTTTTACACTCTTGAGAATTGAAATTTTAAAGTTTAACTTTATTTAGGGTCCATTTGGATAAGTTACCACTTCTTGTCATTTACTTTTCAAAGCAAAAAAGTAAAAGTTGAGTGTGCAAAGTATTAACTTTTAGTTGGATAGTAAAAATTTCTTGCTACCTCAACTTTTAAAAGTAGCTATCAATGCTCTAAACTCAAAAAAACCTTTAATTTCTTCCTTTTGTAAGTAACAAAAAAGAAGAAGAAGGTGGTAACTTATCCAAAGGGAGTCTTATTTAAATATTTTTTATTTATAGTTTCCGTCTTTCAGCATTAGCATCATTCAGTTACTTTGCAATCAACACCTTCTTGTGATTTGGGTGCTTAAGCAAAAATGAACTTATTGAATTAATTGTGACGAGATGTGAGTTTACATATGTCCAAAATTTGAAATTAAAAAAAAAAAAAAAAAACCCCATAAAAAGCAAAGGCATCTAAGTACTATATATAGGCTATCCTTATGTGAGTAGTCCAATCTCTTGATAGTGCAGTTCTCATGGCCCTTATGTCTATTTTAAAGAAATTTATTGACTCCATTGCCATGATTCCTGACCTTTTAGCAGCGATGTATTGAAACTGATGTGTCCATTCTTACTTGAGAAGAAGTCTCCAGTGTTTGCATATTGATGCCCAATGTTTGGGGTTCAATTTCAGCTCATCTATAAAAAGAAAGATTGCTCATACAAAACCTTATGCTTTGATTTTCTCTGTAGAATGATTTTTTTATACTTTTTAAATAATGGGTAATGTTATTGAGACGGAAGATATTTATCAAAGAAATAGGATATTGATAAACAATCCATTTTTATTATGATCACCACTGCTCAGCTTCTTTTGGATAAAGTTTTTTTCTTTGTTTTTATTTTATTTTATTTATTATTATTATTATTATTTTGGGGGTGGGGAGTTGGGTTTGGTTTGGGTGGTATCTAAAAGTTCAATTATTCTCCTTATTACGGGTTTTTATTTGGAATGATAAGGTTGACTATGAGAAAAGAGGACGAGATTGGAACAAATTCATAAGATCTTCTCCTGATGATTGGAATAGAAATCTAGAAACCATAGTGCAGTGGTCACCGTTCATAAGTGAAGAAGATCTTTTTCAGCAGGTAAGTCTTGGTTGTTTCTTATCCTTCATAAATGATTACTATATACACAATATATCTTATATGTCAGGATCATTTGTGTTGTATTTTTATTTTTCAGTTCCTTTTTACTTTGGTTAATGAAAAGCATGCTTTGAATTTTTATTAAACGAGAAAGATACAGATAAAAGAAATAACAACCATTAGATTGACTGGATTAAAATATGTGGAAACACAAAACTGCAGTGAGTGATCTTCTATTGTTTTATGAACCCTTATCTTGACTAGAAAACTGTCAAAATCATTGGTATAACGGCATCCCCACTGGAACATGATCAGAAGATGCTGAATGCTGAGTTTCTTTGATGATATGAACGGTCTCCATGACCCCTTTTCCCTCATCTTTCGAGGCATAAATATTGCATTGCTTTAATTTTTTTTTTGAACAACATTTTCAACCTTCCCCCCCTCACCATGTAGCTAAAGTTTTTCCTGTTTTACTCTACAGTTTGATTTTCTGAAAGATCAAGGTACACGTATAATAATATACAATCTTTGGGAGGATGACCAAGGAGATTTGGAACTTGATCTTGACACCGATCCTCATGTATGCCATTAATGCCCTTACATTCATTTTCTGATCTTTCCTTTTTCTGAACTACATGCAAACTGAATGCTTGTTAGATGTAGTTGTTCTGATTAGATTGTTTTTTCCCCAAATGTTTGAATGGTCAGGACATTCAAATTAGAGGAGTCAACCGTGATGAGAAGAAGATAGAAATGGCAAAGAAATATCCTAACTCGAGACACTTCTTAACTTATCGACATTCACTAAGGGTATATTTTGTCACTATTTCATATGTTATATACGTAGTTTCTGTTTAAGTTCTATTTGATTTGTTGATCTGTGAATCTCTTTGGTTACGATCATTTTTCCTTTCATTTGATAATGTTCCCCGTATTCAGTTGCACTGGTAGAAATTATACCTTTAAATTGCCATTCCACATTGAATTAAACTTCTTGAAGCTTTATTTGTTGATTGGTTTTTTTTCAAGTTTGGATTCAACATTGGTGTGTCTTTTGTAGAAGAAAGTCCTTAGATGATATGAAGTTATGATTTGCCAATTTGTTGGTAGTTGCTCGGTTTTGTATATAATTATTTGTTCACATTCTATTATCATATTGCTATTAACATCAAATGCATCATTGACTCTTCATCAGGTTTATGTTGCGAACTTGTAATTTAAGATGAAAAAGTAACTGTAAATATCAAAATTTAAATTTAAAGACTGATATCCATCACAAAGTTTCATCAGAGGAACATTGGCGCA
Organism: Hamamelis virginiana; assembly: GCA_017140935.1. Classification (NCBI taxonomy): domain Eukaryota; kingdom Viridiplantae; phylum Streptophyta; class Magnoliopsida; order Saxifragales; family Hamamelidaceae; genus Hamamelis; species Hamamelis virginiana. The sequence continues at coordinate 203,546 of JAESVK010001108.1, forward strand.
AGGCAAAACTTCTTATATAAAAGAGGTTTGTGTATGTTGTCAATGCCTAGTCAGATAGTTTCTTTGGTCAAATCAATACTAATGGCAATTTTGATGAGTGTTTTGATGTTGGTGGTCTAGCTTAGGCATGCCCTGTTCTCTGCCTGGCAGATGGCTAGGCCTGTCTAGAACCAGAAGCTGAATCAGCAAGCGTTATTTCAAATATTTGGGGCTGCTTTATGGATCAATGAATGATCCAAACATCTGGGCCTATCTGTGGATCAGATATGGATCTAATAAATATTTTCTGTTATTAAATTTCAGTAAAAATAGTTAGTTTTCTCATTGGATTTCAATAGAGGACTGATGAAGTATTTGTAGATTCGGGCTGAGGACCATCAGAAAAATGAATCCCGTATTCCCGTTAGGGGGATATTACCCAAAATCATTTAAATCCCAATGCATGTAAATAAGGTGCATGCATGGATGCATCATGCATGTATATGTATGTGCATTTACAATTTTACATGCTACAATTATCTGTGTTTGTTATGGGCTAATATCATCAAACTTTTGTTAGCAACTGCATTTTTTTTATTATTATTTCAGCCGTAGATATGTCACTAGAGTCCTTTCATGGGTTTTGAACATATTTTCTCGTTTCATTGTTTTCAGAGTTATGCATCAATTCTGTATCTCAGACTTCCACCTAGCTTTCGAATTATTTTGCGTGGGAAAGATGTCAATCATCATAGCTTAGTGAATGATATGATGCTAACCCAGGAGATTACATACAGACCCCAGCCTGTTGCTGATGGAATGCCAAAGGATCCAAATGTAATGTGTATAAGATTCAAGCTTTGATTTAACATAGTTGTCTGCCTTCCAAACTCGCAGTGATCCCATTGTGTTACTTTTACTTTTTGTAACAGATGGTTGCTGTTGTGACAATTGGGTTTGTTAAGGATGCAGAAGATCATATTGATATTCAAGGATTCAATGTTTATCATAAGAATCGACTCATTAAGGTTAGTAAGTTGCTCCTTTTTGTGTGTGTGTGGGTGTTGGGCGGC
>JAESVK010001108.1:209868-219945 GCA_017140935.1 Hamamelis virginiana
TTTTGCCACCACTTTTGAAAATTTTTTAATGGAATTTGAGCTTTGGAAAACTCATTTAGAGCCTTTTCAAATGGGGGGCCAAGCACTACCTTACTCGGTATATGGGTTTCATTTGGTTCACTCAATAAAATCGAACCTATCAAGGTGTTAAAATGATCGGTTCACTGGCTCATTTGGTTCCGATCATTATTATCAAACCTAGCCTGGCCCCAGCTAGTCAGACCGTCAAACTGATGACTCGAACTAGGTCTAGCTTCCAACCATTTAAGCATAAAACCTAATTTGACCCTAAATTGGTTAAATTGATCAAATATGAGTGAACTAATCGGATTAAATAGGAAATGAAAACATTAAGGAAGTAAAGTGCATAGTCAAATGTTTGAACCCTAAAGCTCCCTCAAATACATTATAGGATAAAATACACTTTGCACCCTTGTACTAAAGGCCAAAAATACTTTGCACCCTTATACTAAAAAAGTGAACAATTGATCCCTTCTATTAGTTGGCCGTCTATATTTTTGACGGAACAATTGTCACATCACTATTTTTTTGCATGTAAAATGATAGAAATGCCCATATCTTTTTTTTTTAAAATAGAATACATGACCCAATGAAGCACTTACGCAGTTTGACCCGACCCATGAGATTGGTTCCTTCTTTTCGACAAGGGATTTTAACCCAACACTTGTAACCAGTGTTGTTAAAACCGGACCGGACCGGCCGGTTCAACCGGTTGGACCGGGAACCGGACCCCTAGCCGGCTGGTTCAACCCTCAAAAACCCAGTTTTCAAAAAACCGTTCAACCCGCTGGGTCAACCGGTTCAACCGGTCAAAAAACCGGTTAAAAAACCGGTCAACCCGGTTTTTTTTTTTTAAAAAAAAAAAAATAATTTTTTTAATTTTTTTTAAGGTGCTAAAATGATTAAAATAGTCCCAATATTTGTAATGATTGCACATAAATTCAAATATATGAATTGATTATACAAATATTTTAAAAAAAATTATATTTTGAATCATTTATAGCTTTTATTCTAATAAATAAATAAATAAATAAATAAATAATATATTTATGACGTCACGGTTCAACCCGGCGGTTCAACCGGTTGAACCGGTTGACCCTTAACCCGGCAACTTTTCCGGTTCGATGAACGGTCCGGTTTTTAAAACACTGCTTGTAACATTAGAGCAACAAATTCAGCTCAGTTTTATGGAGTCGGTGACGATGACAAAATTAACACACAAACAAGAAACAACAACAAAATTCCAAATTTGGGAAGATTGAATCACATAGAGAAAGAATGTATGAACCTGTTGAAGTGAAGCTGGTCCAAGAAAGCAGAAACACAAGCAAAATGGTGCAAGAACTGAATTTGGAGACAGATTTGATCATGGGTGAGAGGCAAAGCCCATTTCTTGTTGCAGATTTTTTTCTTAACACTGTTTGGTTCAATGAACCCATATTTACATATAGTAAGTACAGAAAGAGGGAAAATTTTTACAGACAAAACCAGAGTGTTCACATTTCTACGGTAATTTGTAAATCTGAAGATGGATTGCGACTATTGGAAAAACTCATTTGGGAAATTTGAAAGTCACGGTATTGAAATGGTGAAATTTTGGAAAATTTGAATGGAAAAGATGAGAAGAAAACCAAAACAAAACCCTAACCCCAAAACTATGTGTAGAACTGGAGAGATTTTTTTATTTCTTTCTGCTTGATTATCTACCTTGTACCAAGATTCCCTTTAATTGGTGGAACACTCTTGCCCTTATAGAGAACTTGGTGGAGCACTCTTGCCATTAATAGAGAACATGTGATCCGTTGGAAGGCACAAGCTTCCACTTCTTTTTTTTTTCTTGGTGAATTCTTTGCAGTAAGAGAAGCCGATGGTGTGGCTGCGGGTTAAGGCCACCATTTCCTCCACTGTAAATCCTTTGGAGGAGAAGATCTTGATGATATGATCCATTGTCGGCATAGCGCTCGGCTGTGTTGAAGGAATTGGAGGAAGTAAAGACGGAGGCGTCGTAGCCTCCGACAAAACAGTCATGGAAGAAGAGGCGGAGAGCGCCAGCGGCGGTGGTGGGGCTGGTAATTTGCTTGCTGGTAACTGTTTCTTACATGATTTGTTCCAAGTCTGGGCATGATTTGTTGTAGTAATCGGTAGTGAGCTTGGATTGGGAATGAGGAATGGAGGAGAGAGATGAGAGGAATAAAAGGAGAAAAATGAAAGGAGATGGGCCATTGTTAGAGAGAGAAAGAGAGAGAGGAAGAAAGTGCGAAGACATGCTTCCTCTACAGCAAATGGTGAGGGTTTGGGAGAGAAGGAAAGATGAAGGGGATGTCTATGGAGTCGAAGGGAAAACAAAGGTTGTTTTGGGTTTTTTTTAGCTAGACCCATTTGGGTTGTCTTGACCTGAGTCCCGACCCACAATTGATTATTTTATTACAATGGGTATAATAGTAAACCGCCCTTATTTTTAAATGCCGTAAGTCCCTCTGCCAAATTTTGAAAGTGCAGGGGGTCATTTGTTCACTTTTTTAGTACAGGGGTGCAAAGTGTTTTTGGCCTTTAGTACAGGGGTGCAAAGTGTATTTTTCCTTACATTCTACAAGGAGCTATACCACTAGTTCACATCTTTTCTTTTTTGCTATTAAGTTACAATAAATAATATTTAATCTTTATACATTTATATACTTGTAATAGCTAGGGGTGACAAATTGGACCCATACCCATTAACTCGCCCATGCCCACTTAATATTAAAGGGTATGGGTCGGTACATTTTAACAAATAGGTAATAAATGGGCCACCCATATTAAAAATCTATTTATAAGTGGGTAATAAATGGGTACTCACCGGGTACCCATTGGTTCGATGATCAACACCCTTAAAGAAAAGGAAGCTTGAGGTTAGGGATGGGTATGGGTTGGGCCACAAAATTACCATTACTCATTTAACTAATATCATGTCTTGACCCAACTATACACATACTCATATATCATGGGTCGACCCGACCGACCAACACATATATTATGAGTCGACCCTTTTTTTTTTCTTTGCAGATACATGGCAACAAAAAAATTAAAAAAAAAAAAAAAATTTCTTCATTTAACAACAAAATTTAATATGTCATATTTAAATTCTTAACAAAAACAATTATCTCTCTTTCCTTCTATATACAAATCTCGTTCGAGATCTCCTGATACTGTTGTACAAAAGCGTTGCAGCAAAGCAGCTTCTGTTTCCCCCAAATTACAAATTTATCTAGTATTAATAGAATGACAAATTTTAAAATCTTATCTTTTTGAAAAATTAGCCTACTTGGTTATATTAACAAGCATATACACTTGATGGAATTACTTCATTTGTATTTTAAAAACATTTGTCAAGACTTCATAGACTTTCAAGTTATGATTTTATCTCATTTCATTATTAGGAGGTATATTATCGAGTTAAAATCCTTTATTTTTTCCCCACCTTGTAGAAGATGTGGAAAACAAAATCGACCGTTGTGTGCTTTTATGTAAAAAAAATCTTAAGTTTTATATATTTAGGCATTATGCGCTTCTGTAGGGTCAGTTACAGAATATATTTTAAAAAATTGACCATTGGATAAAATACTCATCTTATGAATGTCATGCCTACCAAAAATTAGGATGATCCAACAGTTGGTTTTTGAAAAAACCAACTGCAAAATTGTGACATTTTAAATAGCTGTAAGAAAGCAGTTTTTGCAGTCAGTTTTTTTCAAAAACCGATCGTTGGATCACTGTTATTTTTGGCAGGTATGACATTCATAAGATGAATACTTGATCCAACGGTCAATTTCTCAAGACATGTTCTACAACTGACTCTACATAAGTGCAAAACTCCATAATAAATTAAAATAAAATTTATTGTGAACAAGAAAAGGGTAGAACACAAACTTGGGTGAGCACGGTTTGCTCAACAATTGAGTGTTGAAATCTGACCTCATTCATTTCATGTGCTTGTGTTATGATTTGAACCCAAACTCATTTTTCCTATGATCTGAATGTTCAGAGAGCTAATGTTCCAAGTTTGTTGCTTTATCTCTTCATGTGGAAAAATTAGTTGGGTGAGTCTATATAAAACACACACATAAATTAATTTGATGATTTTCTGTTTCACTATTTTTAAGTTTTGAAATTGAGATCCTAAGCTAATATGCCTAACTTTTGATGTAATTAACATATCCAGATAGAAGCAATTGAAAGGAATGGCCTCTTGTTGATAACGTGAATATTGATATAATTTAGATCTTGGTTATTTTAACTATCTAAGATGGGATTATGCTCGGTGTTTGAAATTTTTTTTTTTTTCCATGTGAATCATCCATTGCCGTCCTGTTCTAATAATTTTTCAATTGCTTTTCAGGTGAAGGATAATATGTGATTATTCTGGATAAGATTTGTATATAGAAGAGAGAGAGAGAATTGTTTTTGTTGAGAATTTAAATATGACATGTTAAACTTTGTTGTTAAATGCGGCAATTTTATTTTATTTTAATTTTTTTTTGTTGGCGTGTATATACGTGAAGGAAAAAAAAAAGGGTCGACTCATGATATATGAGTTGGTGGGTCGGGTTGACCCATGATATATGGATATGGGTCTAAATGGGTCAAGACATGGTACTAGTTAAATGAGTCATAGATGGGTAATGTTCATTTTGTGGCCCAACCCATACCCGCCCATACCCACCAATTTGCCACCCCTAGTAATAATATAAATATATTTAAAATAATATATATTTTTTAATTAATTAGTTCAACCGGTCACCGAGTGACCTAGACACCTGCTATCCCTGGTTCAAACTTCAAATGCACTCCTCATTTTTAAGAAGCAACTCTTTTATTAATTGTTATTTTTTTTTTTAGTGTAGGCTTTATCACTTTTAGGGGTGTAACGGTCCGGTTTGGCCGGCTTGAAAGCATAAAATGAGCCAACCCAATTTTAACGGCCCAATAAAATTCCAACCCAAACCACGCCATTATATAAGACAAATCAAGCCAACCCAAACCACGCAGTTTGAACGGTTTGATCGATTTCTTAATCTAAAAGAATAAAAATTGACTAATTTTGGGGATTTTACCTTGACAAAAATATCAAATATATTTTTCTAGAGTATGTTTCTGTTTATCATTAAAAATAATCGCCCAGTAAAATATGAACATATGGCAAGTGTTTAAAAAGGAAAAAGATTCGATCCTTTGAGCCAATAAGAAAATACCATGTGTTTTGGATAAGTGGAGTGCGTAGCACTGGATTAATATTCTAAAATAACTGCCAAACAGTGGTGGTATCTTTTAAAAAATCAATAGCAGATGATGAATTTGAAAATTAAATACATATTTTTGAATTTACGTGTTAGATTAGAAGTTTTATTGGACAAATGTTGCGCTATAATTGGATTGAAGACGGATAAATAGAAATTTTCAAACCAATCACTATGCAGCAAGGTTTCATCACAGCAATACATAAAGAACTCCAAGCATAATGAGAAGCTCTTGACACTTGTGAGTACCTTATTTGATACGAATTGAAGGCAGTTATCCCTCAAGTCTATAAATAGAGGAAGAGTCCTCCATGCAAAGGGTTCCACAACCACACAAGACACAAGTCTTTTATACTTATCTCTCTTCTCATCTCAATGTTTATATTAACTTAGGATTTCTCTTCTCATCCCATATTCAATAGGTCTCTTCCTTTATTTCGTTTACAACTCTCTCTCTCACCCTTATCCTTCTATCATCTTCTTCTAAGATTTCTCTCTCTTTTCTCTCTATCCTTTTCTGTCTGATTCTCTAATATAGAATCCTTGCTTCGAAGGACTTTAAAAAGAAGTGTATAATTACTGTACCAGAAATGGAGGTAATAATATAGTTATGTGGTTTCTTCGAATCGTTTTATTTATAGTTTTTACTTGTTACATTTCAAGTTATTTAAATTATTTTGCCTTGTATAATTAATTAAACGTCATCTTCATTGAGGCAAAGCCAAATTATCACTATTATATGATTTTTATTATTTTGGCTTGCTTATCTTCGAACCAATCGTATACCTTGAAAAGGTGCAAGGTTTTTCTGGCACGCCCCCACTGAAAAAATCACACGTGCAGTTGCCATCTTGAGGATTTCTTGAGTGAACATTTTTTTGGCACGCCCGGTGGGACCTAAAAGGAAAAAATAATTAGTAATTTTTTCTATGATGACAAGAAGAGCAACGCAAGTAGAATCTTCAAATCAAGGTGAAAATAGGCCACAAGATGACATTGAAACCATTCCTGAAAATTTGAATTTATTACAAAATGAGGAAAATTCAAGGGTTGAAGCTAATATAGAAAGAGCCAACCTGTCAAACACTAATCCAGAAACTTTGTCACAATTAGTAGTACAAGTTTCTGAGATATTTTGGCCAATAGTGGCTGAAATTAGTCAACAGTTACAACAAATCATTATTAATACTATGAATAATCAGTGTCCTTCTATAAGTGAAGAGATATATAATGGTTTGCAAAAGAAAAAAAAATTTAGTCCCAAATTCTCCAGGAAATTCCTTGTTGGGTATTCCCCCTCAAGCGAATTTGGAACTCAGGGGTTTGGTAGGGACAAGGCCAACTTATGGCCAGAATGAAAATAATAGATCAGCAAGTGGTTTCAGTGATATGAATAGATCAAAGGCAGTGAGTAATGCTCCACAAAATGATTTTATAATGCCTGCAGTAACAGACGTTAATAAACCAAATAGTAATAGTTCGGAGGCAAATAAAAATGTAAATAGTAAAGTTCATTATAATGAATTTACTAGTCAGCCTATAAAGACTACTTATAATGCAAACGATGTTCAAAGATCTTCTCCTATTAAATTAAATTAAATTAAATTTATAAATCCCCTTTATGATACAAGTAGAGTCAATCCTATCATTGATGATATCATTGAACCCGGGGGGTTGATGAGAAGAAAATTTAATAGTTATGAAGGAGTTAGATTGAATCAAAATATAAATGAAAACCTTAGGACAACACATAATCAAAATATTAATATGGGTGTACCAGGGAACCAACTTATAATGGCTACGAGAAATTAACTTCTTGAGTTGATTCAAGAAACTTATGGACTTTTAAATAGAGGTATCCAAATACCAATATATCAAAAGCCATACCCAGAATGGGTTGATAGAACTTATGAATTCCCAAAAGGGTATAAAGTTCCAGAATTTGCTTTATTTTTTAGTGAAGGTGAGCAATCAACTATAGAACATATTGGGAGATTTACTGGACAATGTGGTGAAGCTGGAAATAATGATTTTTTGAAATTAAGGTTGTTTTCAAATTCCTTAACAGGAAATGCATTTACATGGTATGTAAATTTTCCACCAGGTTCTATACAAAATGGAGTTCAATTAGAAGAAATGTTTCATACTCAGTTTTTTAGAACAGATCCTGGAGTTTTTATGGCTGATTTAGCAAGACTTAGGCAAAGGCTTGATGAAAAGGCCTCACAATTTGTCCATAGGTTTAAAAAGGCAAAGAACAAATGTAGAATCAGTTTACCTGAAAGTGAATTTGTGAAATTAGAACAAAATGGTCTAGAATTCGAATTAAGGAAAAAGTTCGATGGAATAGAATTTAGGGACCTAATGGAATTAACTACTAAAGTTTCAAGATAAGAGGCTTTGTTGAAAGAGGAATATCAAAGACAAAGTTCATCTTTTAAAAGCAATTATTACGATCCAAATTATGAAGTGAATGCTGGTGCAATAATTGGAAAATCACTATTTATTTGTGATGCTTTGGTGAAAATAGATAGCAAAACTAATTATCAAGCAAAGAAAAATGCTTCGAATGAATATTCGAGGCAATATTCTTTTGATATATCAAAAATAGATTCTATATTTGACCATATGTTGAATGGCCAATTCATAAAATTACCAAAAGGTCATAAAATTCCAAGCTTCGAAGAAATAAGCAATAAAGAATATTGCTAATGGCATAATTCTTGGAGGCATTCAACAAACAATTGTGTTGTGTTTAGGAATGTAATACAAGAACAAATTCAAAAAAGGAAGTTTAAAATTCCCAGACAACGATGAAGAATCTATGGGGATTGATAATAATCATTTTCCTTCGATTCAAGAAGCAGAAGTTGAATTCAATGATGTTTATTTTCCATATAAGAGTCATAAAGAGCAGAGAATCCTAAGTAATCAAAATGTCTTTAATTGGAAAACATCTTTATTTGGAATAGATAAAATTGCCTTAATTCGATTTGTATTACATGGTATGCGAGTTGAGAAAGATAGCAATTCATTTCAATCCGTAGAAAGTGAAAATGAGTTTACTTTTGAGGGATCCCGGAATGAAATGAAGGAGTTAGCTATAGAAATGCATAATGCTGATTTTTCTGTTTGGAAAAGTAAAAAGAGATTGATCTTCAAACCTGAGACAAAGAATTTGGTTATTGGATCAAGAGCTGAAACTAAAGCAGAAATGCCAATACTGGAAACTCCTTTGATGTCAACAGCATCGAAACCAGATCCATAAATTCTTAAACAGCTATGCATCAAGTGTGAAAAAGAGTATATCAGAGCAAGTGAAATAGATGATTCAAACTTTGAGGAGGTAAATTACTCAGTCAACCTTGGGAAAAAGGTAAAGGCAAGGTAAATTCTTCTAAATCTCCATATATGAATCATCTTCATCATAAGTTTTCATATGGTCCATTTTAATCAGCAAAATTTTGGTTGGAAAAACAATGGACATTACTATCAACCAAAAGTGCTTAATCCTCATTAACCTAATGTTGAAGGTTGTACACTAGACTATGCAGCGAATGTAGGTATGATTGCAGATGGAAGTCAAGCTTCGAAGCAGCATGTTAAACCCAAATAGGTAATTCCTCCAAAGGTACCTATGACTAATTGGTTTGTGCCAGAGTATAAGCTATTCATGTCCAAAACGTAAAAAAAGAAGACTGCAAAGAAGTGTTGCAAGAAAGAAAGAAAATGTTAACATGAATATCCAAAAAACCATAGAACCTTCAAAACCTAATCCTAAGTTTGATAGAAAGACAATGGAGGATGAAAAAGAAAAGCACACGACAATAATTGATGAGAACAATTTATCCTCAATTATTGAGCAGTGAAAGGAAGCTATGGAAATTGATGAAAAAAATCTAAATGATATTCAAATGGATACTTTGAAAGAAGTTAATCTTACTGAAGATCAAGCTTTTGATCTAATGATAGAAGAGGTTAATGTCAACATGGCTTTTACTTTACCAGTTTCTTTTGAAGCCAAGCCTGGACAGAAGAATTGTATTGAGGGAGATGTTAAGGATACTCAAGGTTTTTGTCCCAAAATTTTGGAATCTAAGTCTGAACTTCGGGCAAATGGTAAGGTTTATAGTTTTGCCAAACCAACTTTTCAAATGACAAAACATTTAAAACCTCTTTATGTAAAGGCACATATTAATGGATGCCCATTGAATCGAATTCTAGTAGATAATGGGGCAGCAGTTAATATTATGCCTATTACTACTTTGAAAAAAAATTAAATTTAGAAGATAATAAGTTGCTTCCAACTGAAGTAGAAATCTTTGGGTTTGCTGGGAACAAGAAAAAAGCAAAAGGGATACTACCAGTTGAGTTAACTGTTGGTTTGAAAGCTACCATGACTGTATTTTTCATTATATAGGGGAATTCAAATTACAATGCATTGTTATGTAGGGATTGGATTCATGCTAATAAGTGCATTCCATCCTCTATGCATCAACAACTAATACTTTTGAATGAAAATGCAAAATTTGAAATGGTAGAAGCTGACAAGAAGCCATTCATTGTAGCTTCAAATGTAATGGAGGCCAGACTATATGAAGAACTAATTGGCCCAGTGGATTTGAGAAAAATTCCTTCAGTTGATGAAGATCAAGTTTGGGAGGATGCACTTGTTAGAGATATGCCCTAAAACCAATCCTAAAGGGCATGTCTATTACATATTATAATAATTAGAAGGTATTACTTGTCATATATATATATATATATATATATATATATATAT
>JAESVK010001108.1:246766-259083 GCA_017140935.1 Hamamelis virginiana
ATTTGCTTGATTTGGAGACCAAGAAAGAATATTAATTCACCCATCATTCTCATTTCAAATTCTTCTTGCATAAATTTAGCAAACTCTTGACAAAGAAGATCATTAGTAGTACCAAAAATAATATTATCAACATAAATTTGAACAATTAGCAATGCTTATCAACATATACCGAGAGCATAAGCTCCCCTCAATTTTGCACAACAAGCAATGGTTATCAACATGTGCAACATGGCAATCAAAATCGTTCTCCCCCTTTGTCATAAACAAAAAACAAAGAGAGAACATATATAGAAATAGGCACAATTATAATTCCATTAGTCTAATCATGCCAAGATCATGCCGAATTGTGCAAAAACGATCCTCTTGGAGAGGTTTCGTGAAAATGTCCGCCAATTGTTGGTCCGTGCTTACAAATTCTAGTTCAACATCTCCCATTTTCACAAGATCAAGAATGAAATGGTGCCTAATTTCAATGTATTTTGTGCGTGAGTACAAGTAAGGATTTTTAGAGATATTTATAGCACTAGTATTGTCACAACGAATTGGAATGTGATTAAATGTGATACTATAGTCTTCAAGTTGTTGTTTCATGTATATAACTTGAGCACAACAACTTCCCGCGGAAACATATTTCGCTTCGGTGGTGGAAAGAGCAACCGATGTTTATTTCTTACTAAACCAAAAAATAAGCTAGTGGCCAAGAAAATGATAATTGCCACTAGAGCTCTTCCTATCTGTCTTACAACCTGCAAAATCCGCATCCAAATAACTAACAATATTAAAAGAAGCGTGCTTAGGACGTAACAAGCCTAAATCATGAGTTCCAACAAGATATTTGAATATACGCTTAACGGCATGCAAATGGGACTAAATGGGATTTGCTCGAAATCTAGCACATAAGCATACACTAAACATAATATATGGTTTACTAGTGGTTAAGTAAAGAAGACTACCAATCATACCTCAATATAATTTTTTGTCGACTTTCTTATCATTTTCATCAATGTCAAACATAGTTAAAGGACTCATTGGTGTAGGACTAGACTTCACACCATCCATGCCAAATTTCTTGAGCATATCCTTCACATACTTGGCTTGATTGATCAAAATACATTCTTTGATTTGATTGATTTGGAGACCAAGAAAGAATATTGATTCACCCATCATGCTCATTTCAAATTCTTCTTTAATTAATTTAGCAAACTCTTGACAAAGAATATCTTTAGTAGCACCAAAAATAATATTATCAACATAAATTTGAACAATTAGCAATGCTTATCAACATATGCCGAGAGCATAAGCTCCCCTCAATTTTGCACAACAAGCAATCTTTTTCAACATGTGCAACATGTCAATCAAAATCTTTCTCCCCCTTTGTCATCAACAAAAACAAAGAGAGAACATATATAGAAATAGGCACAATTATAATTTCATTGGTCTAATCATGCCAAGATCACGTCGAATTGAGCAAAAACGATCCTCTTAGGTTTCGTGAAAATGTCCGCCAATTGTTGGTTCGTGCTTACAAATTCTAGTTCAACATTTTCCCTTTGCACAAGATCAAGAATGAAATGATGCCTAATTTCAATGTATTTTGTGCATGAGTGCAAGTAAGGATTTTTAGAGATATTTATAGCACTAGTATTGTCACAACGAATTGGAATGTGATTAAATCTGATCCTATAGTCTTCAAGTTGTTGTTTCATGTATAGAACTTGAGCACAACAACTTCCCGCTGAAACGTATTCTGCTTCGGTGGTTGAAAGAGCAACCGATGTTTGTTTCTTACTAAACCAAGAAACAAGCTAGTGGCCAAGAAATTGATAATTGCCACTAGTGCTCTTCCTATCAGTCTTGCAACCGACAAAACCCGCATCCGAATAACTAGCAATATTAAAAGAAGCATGCTTAGGACATATCAAGCCTAAATCATGAGTTCCAACATGATATTTGAATATACGCTTAACGGCATGCAAATGGGACTCCATGGGTTTTGCTTGAAATCTAGCACATAAACATACACTAAACATAATACATGGTTTACTAGCGGTTAAGTAAAGAAGACTACTGATTGTACCACAATCATACCTTCAACTATGGTATTACTGTGTTTTCTTATCTAAATAAATTATATTATCGTTTTGCATAAGATCTGTACAAATGGGTTAAAATTCTCTGTTTCAAGAAATCTGTGCAAATTGTATGAATTGAAGTCGTCACCTATGAAGCCTTGATAATCATCTCGAAGGATCAGCGATGGCCAAATAAAGTACGAAAGCCTGCAAAGGATTTTCTGCACATGCAAATCACTAAGCAAAGTTCAACATGTCTATCGATAGCCATGAGTTCGCTGTCGATAGAGGGACTATCGATAGCGCTCCTTCGCTATCGATAGAGGTGAGGCGGCTGAGGGCTTCTCTTGATATTTTGAGATATTTTCAAGGGCGATTTGGTCTTTTGCATTTTCCTTCTATATATACACGTGTAAAGGCGACTTTAAGAGGGTTCAAGACTTTTGCTCTGAATCATTACTCTGTTGTTTTTAATAGACTTCACGTTACCGTTTAATTCTGTATTTTATTCGGTCATTTACTTTTTCAGCAATTTCTATTTTCTGCAATTTTTCTTTCAATGCCTGGCTCAATTCTCACTTGAGGATTGTTCTTTACTTTTACAGTCTTTACTTTCAGTACTTTACTTTTCTGCAATTTTCCCTTTTTATGCATGGCTCAATTTTCACTTGAGAATTGTTCTTTACTTTTAATGTCTTTTTCTTTATTTACTTAAGTCTTTTCTTTGTTTACTTCCGCCATTTTCTTTATTTATTTCAGCACTTTTCTTTATTTATTTCTGCCATTTTCTTTATTTATTTCAGTCATTTTTCCTTATTTCTTCAGTCTTTTACTTACTGTTTTATTTTTACTTTTTCCATCCCGTGAACCCTTAGAGCTTGTCATGGATAAAGGATAATATCCTCCATTGATGTGTAGCTAATACTCCAAGCTTTGGTGAGGATGAAGTTGGATTCTTTATACAATCCTATTTTATAAACATCCCTCTATTTGTATTATGTGATTGCATAGTTGTGAAGGTTTTACCGCACACTATCGCTAAATATAATATCATATAATTGTACATCTGTGATTGCAATTATATAATTATGCAATGGTACTTATTGGTATGAATACAAACCAGCATGCTTTATCCCCATTTAAGATGGATAGCGATATTCCATTCTTTTCAAGGATAAACCTGCCGGTCCTGTATTCATAATCTTTTTGGGACTTCCTTCTTGTAGTTGGAAGAACCACCATACATAATTACTATATTGAGGATTTTATAATATAAATTGTATAATTGATATTCAATGGGCTTCTCACCCAAGTTCCGCTCATTCCACTTAATTAATCACGTTTTTAACCAGCTTTATTAAAATTCGGTATTTTCGCTTCGACCCAATCGGAGCACCTTTTACCACCAACTCAAATTGACAATATTCTTTCACTTGGATTAATTCTAAAAAGTCTTTTATTATAAACCTGCATTTCCCAGTGGTTCGACACCCGTGCTCACTAGTCGCAATTGAATTAAGATTAACAATCACGCGGTTTTATAAATTAATTAATCTTGATCACTAACAAGGAATAATCTCCCTTGTTCTCTGAGTCGATCAACTACCAATCATACCTCCATACAATTTTTTATCGACTTTCTTATCATTTTCATCAATGTCAAACTTAGTTGAAGGACTTATTGGTCTAGGACTAGACTTCACACCTTCCATGCCAAATTTCTTGTGCATGTCCTTCACATACTTGGCTTGGCTGATCAAAATACCTTCTTTAATTTGCTTGATTTGGAGACGAAGAAAGAATATAAATTCACCCATCATGCTCATTTCAAATTCTTCTTGCATAAATTTAGCAAACTCTTAACAAAGAAGATCGTTAGTAGCACCAAAAATAATATTATCAACATAAATTTGAACAATTAGCATATCATTTTCTTTAAGCTTTATGAAAAGTGTAGTACCAATTTTGCTTTTAATGAAACGATTTTTGAGCAAAAATGTACTTAACCTTTCATACCATGCTCTAGGAGCTTGCTTTAAACCATAAAGTGCTTTTGTAAGCTTGTATACATGATTGGGAAAAGTGGAATTTTCAAAACTTGGAGGTTGTTTAACATAAACTTTATCTGAAATATAACCATTTAGAAAAGCACTTTTCACATCCATTTGATGCAATTTAAAATCTTTTGAGCTAGCAAAAGCAAGTAGCATGCAAATAGCCTCAAGTCTAGCAACCGGTGCATATGTTTCATCATAATCAATACCTTCTTGTTGATTATAGCCTTGTGCAACAAGTCTTGCCTTATTCCTAATTACATTTCCATCTTCATCTTTTTTGTTTCTAAAAACTCATTTAGTATCAATGATGGAATGATCATTTGGCTTAGGCACTAGTTCCCAAACTTGATTTCTTTCAAATTGATTTAGTTCTTCTTGCATGGCCATAGTCCAATTTTCATCATTTTCGGCTTCACTAAAATGTTTAGGTTCAATTTGAGAAACAAATGCGATGTTGCCACAACCATTTCTAAGATTAGAGCGAGTGTTTATCCTTTGAGATGGATTATCTATAATTTGCTCAATTGGATGATTTCCTACAAATTTTTAAGCTTTAGGTAATTCATGAGTCTCTTCTTGTTGAGCTTCATCTTCTTTGGGCAAGGGCTCCTTTGATGCATTTTTTGGTGCTTCATTGGATGAATAATTTGGGATTGGATCATTGACTCCTTCATCCAATCGTGGGATAGGCCTAGATACATCATCTTCATACACAATTTGCTTAGAAGTAAAATGATTAGCTTCTTCAAAAACAACATGAATAGATTTTTGAACCGTTTGAGTGTGTTTATTGTAAACTTTATAAGTTTTATTATTCATAGAGTAACCAATAAAAACACCTTCATCGGATTTAGTATCAAATTTAAATAAATGTTCTCTATCATTCAAAATAAAGCATTTAAAACCAAAAACTTTAAAATAATCAATGTTTGGTTTTCGACCTTTCTAAAGCTCATATGGAGTTTTGGACAAATTAGGCCTTATAACCACTCTATTTCCCACATAACATGCGGTGTTAATCGTTTCTGCCCAAAATGATTTAGGAAGATTATATTCATTTAACATTGTTCTAGCCATCTCTTTTAATGAACGATTCTTCCTTTCAACTACCCCATTTTGTTGAGGAGTTTTGGGAGCTGAAAAGTTATGTGAATAACCTTTTTCGTCACAAAAGTTTTCGATATTTTGGTTCTTAAACTCTCTACCTCTATCACTTCTCACATGAGTAATTGAGTGGCATTGAATGTTTTCAAGCTTTTTGCAAAGTTTTATAAAAACACCACTAGCTTCACTCTTTCGAGCAAGAAATAGAACCCATGTATATCTTAAAAAATCATCAACAATGACAAAGGCATAGAGTTTACCACCAAGACTTTCTACATCATTTGGTCTAAACAAATCAAGATGTAGCAACTCCAAAGGTCTGGATGTAGAAATGAAACATTTGGTTTTGAAACTTGTTCTAGTTTTTTTTCCAAGTTAGCAAGCATCACAAACTTTATCTTTAGTAAAATTAACTTTGGGCAAGCCGCTAACCAATTCCTTTTTAGAAAGATTATGCAATAAATCCATGCTAGCATACCCAAGTCTTGTATGCTATAACCAACTTGTTTCTTGCAAAGCGGCAAAACATGTTACATCTTGAAATGCTAATTCATCAAAATCAATTGTGTATACATTTTAAAAATATTTTGCAACAAAAATATTATTTTGGTTTTCATCAAGCACATTACAAGAAGAAGAGGTAAAATTAACAAAATATACATTATCACATAATTGACTGATGCTAAGCAAATTATGTTTCAAGCCATTAGCTAGCAATACATTATCAATAGAGATAGAGGAATTTCCAATTTTACCTTTACCTATGATTTTACCTTTAGCATCATCTCCAAAAATGACATAGCCACTATAATTGTAGTTGATGGAGATGAACTTGTCTTTATCACCAATCATGTGACTTGAGCATCCACTATACAAGTACCACTTTTTTTTGTCTTGAATTGAATTCATGCATACATACAAAACAAATTCAAGTAATTTCTTTTGGTACCCATACTTTCTTGGGTCCTACATTGTTAGATTTTGTAGTATCTTTTGGAATCCACATAACCATTTTCCCAATGCTTCTTTTGCCTCTAAATGGACAAGAATATCTAACATGACATTTTTTTTTTTACAATATAAACAAATAGCATTTGCATGTTTGTTTGATGAGTTGTGAGATTGAAAATCATTTGAATTCTTTTGTATTGAGGCTTTAACAAAGAAGTCAAGATATAAAGAATACTTTTTAGCATTATAATTTGATTCAAATCCTAATCCTTTCTTGTTGAATCCAACTTTTTGAGCACCAAGTAATCTTTTGAAATTTTCTTTACCACTTGTAAATTTGAAAATAATTTTGTTTAAGTCCACAATTTTGCTTTACAAAATTTTATTTTCATCTTTCGATGATTCATAATCAACTGAGGAGTTTGAAGTGGATGTGGATGGAGTATTTCTAATTTTCTCAATTTCACATTTCAAAATTTCATTTTCATCTATTAAAGATTCATAATCATTTGGATAACTTGAAGAAGATGGAATATTTCTATAATTTTCAATATCACATTTCAATTCTTCAATTTTTTAATTTCAATAACAAGTCTCAAATTTTGATCATGCAAAGCTAATTTTTCACTTGTGATAGTAGTAAGGTCATTAAGATATTGTGAGCTTTGTTTAAAGATGAATTTTTGTTACACAAATCCTCACACATATAATAGAGTTCATCAATAGATAAATCATCATTATCATGAATATTTAAGTTTAAGGTAGAGGATACCTCATCAACTTCATTTGCCATGAGACAAAAATTTACCGTTTCTTCATTAGTGTCATCCTCACTTTCAATTATATCAATTACTTCATCTCAAGTGGCATTCATGGCTTTTCCTCTACTATCATTTCTTCTATAGTTCTTCCTTTCTTCTTCCTTCTTGGCGGGGCATTGAACAATTCTATATCCCGGCTTTTTGCAATAGTATCAATTTTCGTTGTTACTTGAGCTTCCACCTTGATTGGGCTTTCCAATAGCTCTTCTTCTACTCAAGAATTTTTGGAATTTCCTTGTGATGAGAGCCATGTCTTAATCATCATTTTCATTGAATTCATCATCACTATCATCATGAGAAGTGGATTTGAGAGTAAGATTCTTTTTTGGCTTTTCATCCTCTTGTTTCTTCAAGGTAGTCTCATGAGTCAATAGAGAGCCAAAAAGATTGTCTATATCAAATGTATCCAAATCTTTGGATTCTTGAATAGTCGTAACTTTTGATTCCCATGACTTAGGAAGAACTATAAGAATTTTTGAAATGACATCCCAATTTGTAATTGTTCTACGAAGAGCTTTCATTTCATTAATAATGTGAGTAAAACGAGTAAACATTGAACTAACACTTTCATTTTCTTCCATTTTAAACAATTCATAATCTCTCATAACCATGATGAGTTTAGAACGTTTTACCTGTTTTGTGCCTTTATACGTTACTTCAAGCTTTTTTCACATTTCTTAAGCGGTATCACATCCGGAAATTCGGTTGTATTCGGCATCGCTCACTGCACAATAGAGTACATTCTTTGCTCTTGAATTGACTTGAAGTACATTAATGTCATTCTCACTCCACTAATCCATATCCTTGGGTATTTGAGTTCCATCTTGAGCTGTTTTGTAAATGACTTTGTTTTCCTTCATAATAACTCTCCAAACTGCCATGTAATAAGATTCAATCCATATTTGCATTCTATTTTTCCAACTTTTATAATTTTCACCATTGAAATAAGGGAAAAAAGAACTAAAGCCCCCGAGAGCGGGGATAAAAATTATTTTTAATTAAGATTGGGTCCAGGGGGACAAAAAAAAAGAAATTGAATAAGAAAAATAAAAATATAGAAAAAGAAACCCCTATTTAAATAGAGCAAGCCACACAGGAAAATGGTTTGTATAAAAAGGGCCAAGCCCCACTCGGGAATTGTAGCAATTCTCCCCAAGAGTAAGAGTAGAAAGACTAATTCAAGTGGGACGAGGGGGGCCATGAGAAAAATTACAATAAAGAGCAATGCAAAAAAGGGCTTGCCGATATGGAGACAGACATAAATGCTACTAAAAAAAAAAAAAAAAAAAACGCAATAGTTCTTCTTTCTTTTTTTCATTATATAGAATTGCATACAATAACGAGCTCCCACCCATGATTAGTAGGATTTCTTTCTTATAAGCGCTTTCGGTACTGGGATTAAGAAAACAACAAAATACAAAAAAAAAAAAAAAAAAGGGAAGAAATCCCATAGGGATACCAAATCATGAAACTTGTTAATGATTTGACTCTCGTAAAACACAATACAAAAAGAAATTATAGAAACTATAAAACTGATAACGAAAGCGAGGGCCAATTCTAGAAAAATCATTTGGTTTGCTTCATTCTTTGACTGCTCTGCTCCCCCCAAAAAAAGGAGACTGACTTTTTTTTTTCTTACTTTCAGCAAGAAGAAATTATTGGGTTGGCTTTACCAACCACAAGCATGGGAAATTTTCGATCTTGTACTAAGGTACACTGAACACCAACCCAATCTCGATTCAAAAAGAAAACTGCAAGCAACTACGAAAACTACAACAACCTCCGTGAACAGACGCTTTGTCAGTGAATTAGAGTGTTCTAACTATATAAAGAAATAGAACTACAAGTGCTCGGTTCGATACATCAAGCAACGATGAATAGGCGAGACTCACCCCAATTGCAGGAATAGATTGAGATGGGCAGTCACTTTTCATTTAATACCGAAAACAACTTCAATGTGTTAAGCATATAACATCGGAGAAGAAAATTACTCTCATTCATCTGAAAAGCAGCCTGTTTTCATGCTCAATCAGAAGCAAGTTGACTTCATCCCTGGTGACCAGCCCTCGTAGGGCACCTTTGGGCGGAGACTGCTCTGTTCTCTTGCATTCTTCATTCGCATTAGAGACAGACAAAGCTCGAAAAAGTGCTCAACGAAATGAAGTTGGCCTTCTCTCATCTCTTACGCAATTTCGAAATGCACTATTTGAATCCTGAATCCATGGAGGGATGGAAGAAGCTAATTTATTCTCTTCTATCTTTTCTCATATCCCCTTTTTAAATGGATGGATTATGGCAAAAAACCACCGTTTCAATCTGAGGAAGAGATCCATAGGTCCGAGCTTAAGGGCCGACAATGTCTCCAGGTCAGTCAACGGAATGGCTTTGTGAAAAGCTTGATTCCCTAATATTTTCCATAATCTTTTACTCAAGAAAATAATCAAATATTGAGCACTAGCTCTGATACCAATTGTTGTCCCAAATATATAACCCTAGAGCCGTGAATAGGGTTTATGGCAAACTTTGATTAATTGTTACCAAATAAAAATTAGGATTCAATTACTTAGCAACAGAAGCACAATAATAAAAGCAAGTAATTAAATGAGAGAGAGAACAAACACAGCGATTTTTACGTGGTTCGGACTCCGCCTACATCCACGCCTTAAGCACCCAGCTCAAGGATTCTCACAATCCACTAAGGATTACTCCTTTAAGGTGGAGAAACCTTTACACAGTTTTCTTTATCCTAAGTATAAGACTCTCACCTAAGCTCACAAAAACAATGGCTCATAAAGAATCCACAAATGTGCTCACAAAGAATACCCCAAATGCTCACAAAGAACACTCAATACAATCTCACAATAGTTGGTTGTGTACAATAAATGCTTCAACAAGCTGATTTACGCAAGTATATAGCTCAACTAATAGCCTCTCAAACGGTTAACAAGTATAACTCAAGTATTTGGAAGAGAAAGCTTTGAATAATGAATGCGTGCAATGAATGATATTAACTAGAGTTGTTTTTAACTAGAGTAGTTTTTAAGTATTTGGAAGAGAAAGATTTGAATAATGGTAGGTCGAATATTTTGAGAAACTGGCCGTTAGATTAGATACTTATTTGTCATGTATGAAAAAAATCAGAGCGATCCAACGGTTAGTTTTCGAAAAACATCATTGTGAAGAACAATTATATTTTTTTTTATTAATTACAAACATCATAGTTTTTTATAATGGTATTTCTTAAAATCTAACAGTAGGATCACTATGATTTTTTGTATACATGACATGCACAATCAAGGTATGAAATCCAACGGTCAATTCATCAAAATATTTATCATAAGCAGTCTTTTAAAAACAAGGTGTAAACATATGTGTCAAAATATGGTGTAAGGGGAACGCGACCCTTTAAAAATAATGCAAAGTTATTCTTTGTCCAATAATTCTTAATAAAATAAGTAAAACTATATCTATACTATCTATAAAGCGAGAAGAGAGAGTTTGCCTGGTCAAAATTGTTTCCAAAAATTACCCTTCTGTTAAATACAAGTACACAAACATATTGAGGACATATATGTCTTTATATAATCACCCACAACTCCCTATAATTAAGGAGTTTGAAACTCTCACGATATCCAACTTCTCATAAACTCTTTTTCCTCTTAATCACATTAACTGTCTGCCTTTTTTTCTATCCATCACGGTTAATTGTCTTCTTCATACTCTTATCTACTCCTCCATCACTCACATTCAGAATATTTTATACATTAACTGTCTTCCTTATTTTCTTCTTCATACTCTTATCTACTCCTCCATCACATTCTTTTGATAATTTTTTTTTTCTTGAAGACCACATTCCTTTGATTTGATGATTTCACGTTTCTAAAGGGGCATTCCTTTGATTTGATTATTGAACTTATTTTATTTCTAGTTTTTAGAGAATTCATCAGAAAAAGAAGAGAATGATAAGTTAAATCTTTACAGAGGAAGAGGACATGCAACCAATCCATCAATTCAAGTAATATTAACTATACCAGGCCAGGTAACTGAAATGAGGTTGGTGTCAACAGCAGTGGTTCTTCTAATTTGTTCGTGTTTTCATATTCTTGGCATTTCAGGGGATGTAGGCACCACAACTTCTTATGATCCTCCATACTGGCGTATGTCCCTAACCAATTCTTTCTACTTCCATCTTTAATTTGCTTTTAGGACCCATGTTCTGATCGAGAATAGTTTTCTATTTTAAAAATCACAAGGAAAACAGAGAGAGCGTTTTCAAAAACTGTTTTTTATTTTTATTTAGACAATCCTTTTTCAAAGAATATAAAAATTAGATATTTACCAAGGGAGACACGAGATAAGCATAGGAAGTTCCTGATTACACGCGATGTAAATATTCCTTATACTAATTTTAAACTATTTGCTTAAAATATGCATTTTTGTCTAATTTTAATAACTAATAAGTTGATTTAATTTACTATTTGATTGCTGTGTAAGTGTGAATTCTTGAATTGAGCAATTGTAATTTATTTAATCAACTAAGTTGAATCCTGGAATTAATATTATATTCATTTCATGTTAGGGGATTCTTCAATGGTCGTTTTGTGACTGTGAATAAGATTTGTTTTATCTTTTGGGTTTGAGACATTGGCATTTGGAATTATGCTGTGTTTGGGGGATGAGAAATTTTAGGAAGAGAAAATAAATGGGATTTGAGATTTTGAATATCTTCTTGGTACTCCACACAATTGCACTATTTTGATTACCTTTGGTTTTAATGTATTTGACTATAGATGATCGCGCCAATATGCATAACCGAACTTGGTAAGAACTTAAAATTATCAATTTTTCAAGTCTATGTTTTCTGATTTATTAAAACCTTTATCTTCTATCTTGCAGAGTTTACATCTGTTTGTATATTTCCTAACTTATAAATTTTAAATTAAAAATGTAAAATAAAAAATTTAAAACATTATTAATTTTTAATTTTAAATTAGTATGCATATTAATTTATGGTCCTATAAAATAGTGAATGTGATTTAGCGGATAAACAATTGATTGACTAATTTCATAATTATATATTTTGTCAATATTTAATATAGATAAGATTATTTTTAGAATTTTTAATAAACTAAGTTCCCTTATACTAAACGGATTCTATCTCTCTCTCTCTCCCTCTCTCTCTCTCTCTCCCACACACGTTTATATATATATATATACAGTTAGGCTGTTACACGGTCGACCGTGTATTGTTGCACACGGCTGAGCGCACAGCGACCGTTAGATTAAAGGGAATTGAAAGGGACGGTGGGGAT
>JAESVK010001108.1:279083-289181 GCA_017140935.1 Hamamelis virginiana
TATATATATATATATATATATATATGAAGACTTGGCGTTTTGACCAATGTAAAATGGGTATTTTGAAAAACTGACAATTAGATTTAATATTCTTCCTATGTATGATAGGTATGCAAAAAATTACAGTAATCGGACCACTGGTTTCCTAAATACAAAATGTGAAAAATTAAATACTTATATAATGCTTAACAGTCTTTATTTAAAAAACCAGTGGTCCGATCACTATAATTTTTGACATGCCTGTCATACGTAGGAAGAATATTAAATCCAACGGTCAGTTTTTCAAAATACCCATTTTACATTAGCCAAAAACCGAATCCTCATATAAGGAAGTCCTCACAGGAACAGAATTCTATATAACATTACTAATTTAACTAAAGTATCGTGGCTTCACTCTAGCTTGACACCAGAGTGGCACCTGCATCAACAAGGAAAATGGATATTTCGATGCATTTGTTCTTTTCTCCTCTCCCGGCCCGGCCCAGTGAAAATGAGTCCAAGCCCACTAAACTCCCAGTAACCTACAAAAGAAGGCTATCCAAATTCCAAGGTTTCAAACTTTCGATTGCTAATCAGCGTTCTCCTTTTTTTTCTGTCTTTTTTTGAGATCCAAATATAAAGAATTCAAAAAGAAAATTATTGATTTTTTGTTTCTGGGTATCATGGTCCCTTTAATTTTTTTTTCTTTTGTTTTTGGTCCGAGTACGAACAAGGATAGTAATTCTCTATATGGGAGCATGGAGAAACCTAATACTGGGAACTCATGCTGTACGATGCATCATGCATGGAACCAGTTTCTGCAACTGCACCTATCTTGGATTCATAAAATAGCTTGTTTCAATTTTGGGATTTAGCTTTAATTTCATAGAATTAGCTTACTTTCAATTTCATAAATTAGCTTGCTTACAATTTCGGAAATTATTTAATTTAAGCTCGCTTTTAATTTCGTAAGTTAGATTGCTTTTAATTAAATCGTTTTACTATTCAATTGCAAATTATCTTATTCGGCACTTCATTTTTATTTTAATTAAAGTCCTATTGATTCGTCATAGGCAAAGAAAAATCCTAATAAAGGGAAGAACCTCAACCCTTTCACAATCGTCTATCATCCAATCTCAACTTTTAAGGTGGCTTATTGATAGGTCGAAAATCAATTTAATTGATTTCTTGGCTTTCATCTGATCAATCAGCGCCCAAAGTCAAAAGGATTTGCTTACATTGAGCCAATTTGGTTCTGGCACACCCACGCACTTCGCGAAAATTAATTTGTGTGCAAACAGTAATCCTGTCATATATGTGTAATATGGATATGATTGATCGAGAAATACCCAAAATTTTAAACAAAAATATTGGTGATAAAGTGATAATAGATCTATCTCCCCTTGTTAGACTGTAAGACATATAAAGCTACTCGAATATTAGTTTTGAGTATATTAATTTGTCTAGCCAAAGGATTAAAAAAGCAAATGGGCTTAATTAGCTCATTAACATTTTAAATAGGGAAAATTCTAGTTTGGCCCCTGAACTATCAAGCCGTTCTTAAATTATCCTCCTATGGTATCGATTAAAACAATATGCTTCCTGAGCTATTGGCCGTATTTAAATTATCTCATTCTCGCAGTTAGCCATTTGTGTTTTTGAACTGAAAAATAGAGTTGGGCTTGTTATTTTTTTATGCGGTATTTATCCTGAATTGCTAATGGGTTTACATGCATATAGGTGAAGTTTTATGATTTTTTTTCAATATATTTTAATTATTATGAATTATTTTTTCTATACATTAAGTAAAATTCATAATAAATAGAATATATTGAGAAAAATTATGAAAAATCACTGATATGTTTACAGAAAATTAGCAATTTAGGATAAATACTACACAAAAAAAAAAAAATAATGTCTAACATCAATTTTAACAAATAGAATGGAACAATTTATTACATTAAAATAGTTCATGGCACATTGCTTCAATCGATACCATAAGACAATCTAAAAACGACCCATAATTATGGAGGGCAAATTGTAATTTTTCCTATTAAATAATCAAACTATTTGATCGAGGTTGGTTCTAAAATAAGATAAATTAAAATGCTCATTAATTTTAGTTCTCTTGTAGTGTAAATAAACCAAGTTTAAATCTTATTTTTAAGTTTCTTAATTTACAAAGTCAAGCTCCTCCAGGAATCTACTCGTTCTATTCTGACACTGTTTAAGTGCGGTAACTCAGTCGAAGATATTGTTAGATTCGTATGGGTAATGATGGGTACAGGTTGACAAACAGACAAGATCAGTTGCTTGCTCTGCTTTGCCGTATTACAGCTGCTTCTGCAGTTCTGCATGGCGGCGTTGTTGAATGTTAATTGATTGACATTACAGGATTTAAATCGAACACATTGATCGACCAAGAGAATCATATTGAATGAAATGATTTAAATAATTCTGATTTCAGTACTCTACTCTCCTATGGAAATATATATATATATATATATATATATATATATATTTTGGAAACAGTTACAGAATTCTTCAATCAAGATGGAGACTTGCAGAATCGTACTATATCTCAATCTTACCAATTTTTCATTAGGACCCCATTTGTTTGTCTATAGAATAAAATTGCTAAACGGAAATTTACACTTTTTACTTTTATCATTTTAATTGTAATATATTAATTTTTATAGTTTTAATATGTGACAAGTTGCAAACTCCTTTTTTTATTTTTTTATTTTTTATTTTGATTAAAAAAAAGTGCATTAAAAGAGTTCGGGATGACAACAACCTACGGGTTTATTTCGGCCGGTTCGACCGGTTTATACACTAAAATCTTAACCAAATCAATCATCTCGGTTTAAGAAAAATAAAAATCATAAAATACTGTGGGGATCACCATAACATACCAAATTTGGGGCTATTTTTCGACTTGATTTGGTTGGTCTAGATCGATTTTGCAATAAATAATATGGCCATTGATGTAATGTAAATAGTCTCATCTTGATTGAAACAAATAAAAAATAGCATAATTGATCTAATAGTAAATTGCATTCATAATACAATTCAACCCCATATCACTTCAAAAGCATAATCAAATAGAGAGACTTTCTTTTCTTTGAATAGATAATAAAACATCTAGAGAATAATAAACGGTCTTTAAACTTGAGAACATCTAAAGAGAGAGTTTCTTACTAAGCCAAACTTAAGCTAAACATGTGCTCATTAATTTATCCAATTTTTTGGGTCAAAGCCTCAATGTAACAAATAAACACCCAATGAGAACAAAAAAAAAAATTATTTTATATATATATATATATATTCGTCCGGTTCTCTCATTGGTTCACAAAGTTCCAACTGAGAATCAAACCGCACAGTCGGTTTAGCACCCTTCTAAAACCTTTGTGAACCATAACTATTAGAAAACCAACCAAACAAGACGGTTTGGTTTGGTTTGGTGTGGTTCGGTTTAGTTGGCTCTAATCGGTTCTTGAACACCTCTACAACAACGAGAAGAAAGGCTAGAAGGTGGAACAGATCGAGAGTAACAAAAAAACACAATCAAGGCTATATCCCATCCGTGCTAGCTAGTCCACGCATTTGTTACTCTCACGTTGCACACTTCTGTGTGTTAGTCATTTGCATTTTTATTTTATAAAGAAAAATGGTGTTAGGCTTATTTATTTATTTAATTATTATGTAGTATTTATTCTAAATTAGTAATGTGTTTTACAAGTATGTCAAGTGAAGGCCAGTTTTCCAAATATATGTTTCAGAACCATGTTTACTATTCATGATGAAAGAAGAAGATTCACGAATCTGATGATTGAGTTCGAGTTTAATTTCCCTAGCCTCCCTCACTTATAGGATACAGATGGATCGTGAATTAGTTTAGGACCAAATAGGATTGATTAGATACCCATCCCTTTGGCATGGGTGTATGGGATGGAATCAAGAAGATCGAGTAGTTAAAGTAAAAAATTGGAATACCCTCCACTACCCAAAAAAACAAAAAAATTTATAGACACAAGTAAGTACTTTTCTCCAAGTAATTCTAAACATTCTCTCTTAATTAGATAAAAGTTAAAGCCTTAATTAAATTAGGGAACTGATTAAAAGTAATGAGTTTCATTCCTGATCTTTTCTCTATACAAAGGAAGATTCAATTACATTACTGAATGTAACATCCATTACATGTACTTGAAGGAAAAAACAAACAAAAAACCCGCAGAATTTAAACTCTCAGTTATGGAGAAAGAAAGGTAAAGAGAAGTAGAGAGATGATATTATAATTGTCAGAGCCACAGAGCTCCAGCCTCCTTGAGAAGAGGCACCAATGTCCCATTAATATGAGACGCCATGACTCTATCCATGGCACCAACCAGCTTCCCTCCGATGAAAACCACAGGAACCGCCGAGGAATTGCCGAGCAACCTCACGAGTGCTCTCTCAATCTCTTTCCCTCTCGGGTCCTGATCCAGCTCGTACACCGTTGGATTCACTCCCATCCCACAGAAAAGCCTCTTCACAGCGTGGCACATGCAACAGCTACTCACGCTGAATATCACCACCGCACTCTCCGACGCCAGTCTCGCCACGCGCTCCAACGGATCTCCTCCCATGCTCCTCACCGGCATGTAATAACCCCACGACTCACTCTCATTATAATGCATTCTCTCTCTCTCTCTCTCTCTGTGTATATATATATATATATATATATATATATATCGTATATTGGGCTATATAGCTGTGACTGAATAGTACTTTCAAAACAACGAAAACAAAATACAGAAAGTGTTTTGAGGAATTGAAGTAGTGATTTGGATAATGGGATGATTGGTGGGTTTATATAGGGATTGTGTTGAGGGTTTTTTCTTTTTAAATTTTAAGAATGATTAATTATAATAGTCATAAAGTCTGTAGTGTGTCTGTTAGTTGTCGTCGCGCGTGCTGTGGGGATCTCCGAATCCCTGTAGTTTTTGCTTTAAAAGGAGCTATCTATCTATATATCTCTGCTACCTGCATTCATCAAAAGCGTAAATAGTTTTACAAATTTACACTGGATTTTGAACGATGGAAGGCCGCTATAGTGTTTTTGTCTACTCTAGAGAGTACGATTGCGTGTGAGAGAGAGAGAGAGAGCGCGCAAAAGAGATCGATGAAAGAAATTTGCTTTAGTTTTGAAAGATGCAGAGGTTGATGGGAGAGACAATAGCAGCAGGCTTTATCAGGTAAGCCTGAAGGGTAATAAGACGGCTGTCGGTGTCCTTGTTGTCGGACCGGTAACCGACGACGAGGATCCCTTTGCTTCTGCTTCTCATTTTGAAGTTACCCTGACGCGCGTGTTGTGTTTGTTTTCACTTTTTCATTCAGTCTCTTGTCTACATTATCTATGAAAAAAAGTTATTGGATTGGGCACTCCACCTCCATCCCATAAAATGGTTGGGGAAAGCTTTTGCTTAATCTCTCATCAAATGGGAAAAAAGGTTGGTCAACGTTTAAAGTAGCTTCTGTTGTTTTTATAATTTGGATACTTTTTAACATGTATAGTGAGTGTGGCATGAGTAGTTGTGGACTTGCATCATCATGTCATATGGAGAAAATTAACTTATATATCTTACAAAATAAATATATGTTTAAAGTGTATATATATATATATATATGAATCGTTATAAAAAACAAAAAGGAAAATTGATCAATAGGTCCCTGATTATGTTTTTTTTTATCACTAAGTCCAAAGGATAAGATTTTATATTGATAGGCCGTTCGAGATCAAATTTGAAGTCAACTAATAAGAATAGATTGTTTATGTTACCATTTTTCTTATTTTAAGCTTTATTTTAGTTAAGATATTATTACATTATTTATTTTGATTAGATAATTTAATATTTGAATATTATTACTCATGGTTTTAGGGTTTTTGATTAGGTAATGTTTTAGTTTTCATTTGAATTTGAATTGTGATCAGGATTGCACGTATTTGGACCTTGCATTGTCCTAACTAATTAGCTTTTCGTCGGTGATTTTTTTTTTTTGCTTCCAAGCACTTTCAGTTCTGTGATCATATCTTTGCTACTATTTTTGTTGCTTTAAGGAATCAAAAGTGTGCCCTTCACAGAGTGTTCAGTAGAGATTTTTTGGTTTAATTAATTGGGGTGAAGCACGTACTTGATAGGGAGTTATTATCATTACCATTTGTTGACATATATATTCTTCTATTTGCGATTCCAATATTGCTGGATTTATTATCATTACCATTTGTTGAAATTTGGTCCTAATCAAGTAATTGAAATGGCTTAGATTCAGGGTGGTTGAAAATTTGGATGTTGTGGAAGTGGCAATAACTGGTGACATAATTGGACCAAATAAACAAGAGAAAATTATGAAGAATTTTCTTTTGGCTGCTGGTGAGCTTGTACACACATCCAAATACCCCTTTTTGAGTAACAAAATGTTAAACTAGAAATTTCAAACAGCTAATGGAAAGAAAAATTTGTTGTAAAAATAATCATAATGATTAAATTGTACTTAAATGAATACATGCATAACAATATTCTTTACAGGTGCATAGATGAATCAGAAAGACCCAGTTGTTCAATGGAATGACTCGAGCAACATTTTACGTATCTTGTATATAGGCAGCACATCAACTGCAAAGTTCAGTATTTAGCTGCTGAACTTGGGAAGCATTATCATCTTCCAACATAAAAATGTCAGTTTTCTCATTGCTTAGGCACGTCATGTTCAACTAGCTAGTTTCCAACATAGCCAAACTGCAATAGCATTGTTGGGTACATGCATACAACACAAGATATCAGTGATAATGACACTTGAATAATATAACAATAACAAATGCAAAGATTTAGCTCCCTCTTTGTTTCTTAAAGGTCGAGCCAAGCAGAAAATTTGTGTCTGAGTGAGTTAAATAAGTCATTTTATTATCATTGAATAAGTACTAAAAGAAATTTTTTCTAGCAATCTTTTCTAACTTCACTTTTTAATTTTTTTTTTTCATTACTCCAAGCTATCTGATAAATAGAAAAGTAGATCTAATGTATTGTTTCAAAATTCACCCACAAACAAACTCGGCATGCCATGTTCCCTGACTGTTTGGAATGCCATACTATAACTATAAAAATAAAATAACCAAAGCACAAATGTTACTAGAGAGTCATAACCCAACACAAAATCAACCCATAGTTTAATGACTCTGCCCACAAACAATGAGAGATGAATATGCTTATAAAAAAAACGCATGCCAAAACAGAGTCATGACTCCATGTTTACGTACAGTACATCCATATAAAGTTCTCATTACAATCCGAACAACCAAAAAATAGAGCCCCAAGTTTTCCATGAATTTGTGCACCCAAGTTTCCCATCTACAACCAAATAAGTAGAGCCCTGACTGTTTGGAATATTATACTATGCCTAGAAAAATAAAACAACCAAAACATGCACAAATAAAACAACCAAACCCAAGTTTCCAATGATATGAGATATACATGAATCTGTGCACCCAATTTTCTAACACGCAAACATAAATGCCACTAGGCAAACATAAATGCTACCAGAGAGTCATGACCGGCACAAAATAAACCCATAGTTTAATGACTCTACCCACAAATGATGAGACATGACTCAATACATGTATTCATGTATTATACCAACAAACAAAGAGTCATGACACTATGTTTACGACACAACCACACAAAGTTCCCATTACAACCTAAACAACCCAAAAAATATAAAATCATGTATACATGATTCCGAGCACCTATGCAAGTCTCCCATTTACAACCAAATGTTACCAAAGAGTCATTATCTAGCGACAAAATCAACTCGTAGTTTAATGACTCTACCCACAAACGATGAGAGATGAATATGCTTATAAAAAACACATGCCAAAACAGAGTCATGACTCTCTGCTTGTACACCGATACAAAGTTCCCATTACAACCCAAACGGTCCAAAAAAATAAAATTAATGTATTCATGACTCTTCAAAGCATAAAAACCCAAATTTTTTATAAATCTATAAGCAACAACCTTTCAAAACATTCAAAAAAAATACAATGAAGGGTACTAATTTTCCCGAATCCCCCCAAAAAAACCATCATTAGGACATAAAAACCCTAGTTTTATGATCATCAGAGTATAAAGACATTCAAAAACCCAAAAACCATATATAAATGATTCAAACCAACTTCTCTCACCATTTTATCGCTGGAAATTCAAGATTTGACGTGAATCATCACATTCAAACACACTATTGTCTTATTGAGTAATGCATCATCCTAACAATAAAAAAAAAAAAAAAAAAAAAACAGAACAATTTCTGTCGATTTACTGGTTTTCCCTATCTTCTCTGGTGCCGAATATGAAACGCCGGTTATGGTCGGATGTTGTAGTCAAGCTTTCTCCCACTCGGTTCTTCAAACATTGAAAATGGGTTGATAGATGGCCCATAATTTGCCAAACCCCAAAGTCATCCCACGATATTTGCGGCATGTTTGGGGGTAACA
Organism: Hamamelis virginiana; assembly: GCA_017140935.1. NCBI lineage: Eukaryota > Viridiplantae > Streptophyta > Magnoliopsida > Saxifragales > Hamamelidaceae > Hamamelis > Hamamelis virginiana. The sequence continues at coordinate 287,593 of JAESVK010001108.1, forward strand.
GCTAGTTTTATATATCCGCGAGCCTCTTTTGTGTAACTGATATTGTTTTAAATGTAAGGGTAATTTTGTCCATTTTAATCAATTTTCTCACATACAAGTATCATAAAAATTCACAGGAGCTTATTGGTATATCACTCTTATACTAAGGTCCTATTGGTATAAAACCCAAAAAAAAAGTATATGAATGTTTGCCCTATTTTATGAAAGACAATAAATGATGAAATATTTAACAAAAATGCTATTCGATCATTCATTTTAATCATTTTTCAGTTTTTGCCATGATGTATGCATCTACTTATATATGATTAGAGTCATGTTAGTAGCTTATATATGATTGATGCCGAATTCACATTCATGATCAATTTATTTGAACAGTTTTTTGCCATGCAGAATTCACGTTTGCATGGAATATTCTTGGATCCCGAATATATTTCCAACAATTAATAGGGTGGGGATATTGCAACCCATTTAAACAGGGAGGAAGTCGGGAATTCGGGTGGTGGGTGAACTTTAATTAATTGTTAATAGTTTATCACAATTTAAAAATTGAGAATATTTTTATTTATTTATTTTTATCTCGTTAGTTTGAGGTAGAAAAAATTATAATCCATTGATATTTGATAAATAATATTTTAATTCAATATATTTACCATTATCCTTGATGAGGTCCTATTTTTCAAAAGCGTTGTATGATGGCTTCGTTTGAGCATATCTAATGCATTCATGCCATTTGATGTGATAATGCCAAAATTTGACATTTCAAATGATGTCAATGTTAAATTTTGGCGCATATGTGCTCCAATGCATTAATGTTATATTTTGTCATTTTCAATTTTTTAAGAGAAAATATGACTTGGCACAAATGGCAATTGCCATTTGAGATGCCAAATTTGACAGTCCGATGTGCCATTGCCAAAATTTGGCATCCCAAATCATACATCATTGGAGCAACTTATTTGGATGTCAATGTCAAATTTTGGTAATGACAGTTCAATTGACATACCATTGGAAATACTCTTATCAAGACTATTAAATGCACTAATCAATAAATAAAACCAAACTATTTTTATTTTTATTTTTTTGCAAAAAAAAAAATAAAAGAAGCAAATAGCCGAATAGGCATCACAGAAAGGAAGACATCCCAACTAGATTGGCACCCCTAAACCAAACTATCTCATCCATGAAGCTATTAACGATTTGCCTAATTCTTATAATGGCAAATCAAACCCTAACCCTATTTATCAAGTATAAATAACAGCAAATTAAAAGAACAGAAGGGTAGGAAAATAAAATAAAGGAAGTCAAAAAATTTGAGGGGAAAGGGATTCAAAATTTTATAATTTATAGGGTATAAAATGGATTTTAAAAAAAATTGAGGGGGGCAATTTCCAACCCTCATTGACACATAACTTCGTCCTTGCCTTTAGATTAATGATTTCTAACTCCCATATGTTTTGTACAGATTGACTTATAGGCTCAGTTGAATCCATTGGATGAATTTGATTTTGTTAACCTTGTATATGCTACATTCAAAAATTGAGAAATATTTCTCTCTCTCTCTCTCTCTCTCTCTCTATATATATATATAT
>JAESVK010001108.1:289581-329711 GCA_017140935.1 Hamamelis virginiana
ATATATATATATATATATATATATATATATATATATATATATATGTTAACCTTGTATATGGCTATATGTTTCGAAAAACTATCTATTGGATTAGATACTATACTTATGTAATACCAAAAATCACAATGATCCAACGATAGTTTTCTCAAAAATGTCACTATAAAAAAATATGACAACTTTTGGTCTATATTTTGAGATGTTTATATTGGATCATCAGGATTTTTGGCACACAAGACATCCGTAAGAAAATATCTAATCCAACAGTCAATTTTTCAAAATATGTATCCCATAATTATCTATTAGCTTTATGCTTACATAAGATATATATATCTTATGTTATATATATATTTCACTATATATATATATTGAAATGATTTAGACAGCTATAGCTGATTTTATTAAAGTCAACTATAGCTGACTAGATCATTACTCTCTCTCTCTCTCTCTCTCTCTCTCTATATATATATATATATAGAGAGAGAGAGAGAGAGAAAGGTGATCTAATCAGCATTTGCTCACTTTAACTAAAGTCAGCAAATAACACAAGCCCTTAAATTCTCATTCACTTAATGGAAGATTCATCTCAAGAATGTGAATTTTTTTTTCTATATATATATATATATATATATATATATAAAACATAAAAGCTTATGTGAATACTTGAATTTTTAACCACTATCGAATAGGTATTTTAAAAAATCGACTCTTGAATTAGATACTTTTTTATGAATATCATGCATGTCAAAAATCACGGTGATGTAATAGTTGGTTTCTAAAATACATATTGTAAAAAAACTATGACAGTATCTAACGGCCGTCGGATCATTAAGATTTTTAACATGCATGACATGCATAAGAAGAATATGTAATATGGGAGTTTTGGAAAATCGACCGTTGGATTAGATATTCTTCTAATGTTTGCCATGAATGCCAAAAATCAATCTGACTGTCAGTTTCTAAAATACAGACTATAAAAAATTGTAACCATTAGATACTATCATAGTTTTTTACAGTATATATTTTAGAAATCGACTGTCATATCACTATGATTTTTGGCATGCATGTTATATATAGGAAAAATATTAAACCTAACGGCCGGTTTTTCAAAATATTCATCCTACATTGGCTAAAAAGCCAAGTCTTCACATAAGCTTATGTGATAATGTCCTCGTAAGAAAAGAACCCCACACACACACAAAGAGAGAGTTATAAGCTTATGTGATAATGTCCTCGTCAGAAAAGAACCCCCCCCCCAACACACACAGTCATTTTCTTATGAAGACGTCTTTATGTGAGGACTTGGCTTTTTGGTCTATCAAATAGGTATATATTTTAAAAAATCGACTCTTAAATTAAATACTTTTTTATGAATATCTTGCATGCCAAAAATCACGGGGATGTAATAGTTGGTTTCTAAAATACATGTTGTAAAAAAACTTTGACAGTATCAAACGGCCGTCGGATCATTAAGATTTTTAACATGCATAACATGCATAAGAAGAATATGTAAAATGGGAGTTTTGGAAAATCGACCGTTGGATTAGATATTCTTTCAATGTTTGCCTTGAATGCCAAAAATCAATATGACTGTTGGTTTTTAAAATACAGACTATAAAAAACTGTAACCATTAGATACTGTCATAGTTTTTCACAGTATATATTTTAGAAATCGACTCTCATATCACTATGATTTTTGGCATGCATGTCATACATAGGAAGAATATTAAACCTAACGGTCTGTTTTTCAAAATATTCATCCTACATTGGCTAAAAAGTCAAGTCTTCACATAAGCTTATGTGATAATGTCATCGTAAGAAAAGAACCCCAGAAAGATCGAGAGAGAGAGAGAGAGAGTTATAAGCTTATATGATAATGTCCTCGTAAGAAAAGAACTACACACACACAGTCCTTTTCTTATGAAGACGTCTTTATGTGAGGACTTGGCTTTTTGGTTAACATAAAATGAGAATTTTGGAAAACCGACCAATGGATTAGATATTCTTCCAAAGTTGCGTAAGGTTATCTCTATAGGGCCAAATTCAAATCATATTTTGAAAAACTAATAATTGGATTAGATTAACGACTTATGAATTTCATGTTCGCCAGAAATCATAGTGATCCAAATGTAGTTCTTGAACAAATTAACTGGAAAACATTAGTAATATTTTAAAGAACAATAAAGTCACAATTTTTTACTGTGACATTTTTCAAAAACTGACCATTGGATCATAATGATTTTTGGTGAAAATGAAATTCATAAGTATTTCATCTAATCCAACGGTTAGTTTTTCAAAATATAGTATGTATTTGGTCCTATAGAGATCATATTAAGGTGCACCTTATAATAGAAGCCCTATATATATATATATATATATATATATATATATAAGACATGATAATATAAGGTCGGCGTTACGCAAAGTTACGTAAGGTTGGCTCCATATGACTAATTAAAGATCATAGTTCATAAAACTGACCGTTTGATTAGATGCTCCACCTCTGTATGTCATGCCTGCAAAAAATCACAGTGATCTAACGGTTGGTTTTTGAAATAACTGCTGTTAAAAAAATAGTGATATTTTGAAGAACAAATAAATTACATATTTTCATAATGAAGATATAGAGATGTACAGAGATGAATTGGTGGATCACCAAGGCCTTAACAGTTCAATAGAGTTGATAGTTGGTAGAATTGCAGAGGATTAATATTTGGAAACTGAACAGAGTAGGAGAGAAATAAAATAAAACACGGAGAATTTACATAGATCCTATGGGTATTGTTTACCTCAAGTGGTGAGACAGTGGCAGTTGGTGTTGTGCAAAAGATGAGCGCGTGCACTGTGCGCTACAGACTATGCGGGCGGCGGAAACCGGCGAAAGATTAGGAGCTTTTGCTGGATCAATCCCACCATTCTCTCTCTCTCTCTCTCTCTCTCCACGCATGCTTAACAATATCTTCTTTTCCCCCAAACAACGCAGCGAGAGTCGCTGACGAGACTCGCCCGAGTCACTCAGAACTCGGTATGTTAATCTCATTGAAAAAATTAAGCTTGCTTTTATACCCCACTCGTTGGGGATGGAGCGGAATCATAAAATATCACTCTATGGGAAATGTAGTGGATTTACAAACTCATACACAAGTATATATATTTTTATAGAGCATATGAAGATGTATGCCTTAAAGGTTGAGCTCCTACACAAATACATGATAGACTCTCAAATTTGCTTGTCTCTCTTAAACCTTTTCTCTTTTAGTCTCACTTACATAATGTGTGGGCCGGGTAACTCCCTTTATATCGACCCATATTTAAAAAAATCGATCGTTGGATAAAATACTTATCTTATGAAAGTCATGCCTACCAAAAATCAAGATGATCCAACGGTTGGTTTTTGAAAAAACTGACTGCAAAATTGTGACATTTTGAATAACGGTAAGAACGTAGTTTTTGTTGAAAATTTAAATACGACATGTTAAATTTTGTTAAATGCAGCAATTTTATTTTGTTGGCGTGTATATGCGTTTAAAAAAAAAAGGTCGACCCAAAATATATGGGTTTGTGGGTCGGGTCTACCCATGAAGAGAGATCTAAAACAAGATTTGTATATATAAGATAAATATGACATGTTAAATGCGGCAATTTTATTTTATTTTAAGTTTTTTGTTGGCGTAATATGCGTTTTATATATATATATATATATATATATATATATATATATATACAAACGGGTCGACCCATGATATATGGGTTGGTGGGTCGGGTCGACCCATGAAGAGAGATTTCGAACAAGATTTGTATAGATAAGATAAATATGAAATGTTAAATGCGGCAATTTTATTTTATTTTAAGTTTTTTGTTGGCGTGTATATGAGGGTTTTTTTTTTTTCAAAAAAAAAAAGATCGACCCATAATATATGGGTTGGTGGGTCGGGTTGACTCATGATATATGGGCATGGGTCAAGACATGGTACTAATTAAATGGGTGAGAACAAAAATCATATAAATGAGTTTAATTAGTTGTGTACCCATGGGTTACCCATATCCAACCCAATTATAAATGGGTTTAATTGGGTGATCCAATTATGACCCATTTATTAAAACTAGTTACTGCCCACGTGCATTGCACGTGAAATTATTTGATAAATAATAAATATATTTAGTAAATATTTAAGTAGAAGTACAATGTTAGCATTAATATATGGTGTATGCAAAATTATTTGATAATTAGATTATTGCATTTGATAAAAATCCAAGTGGAATATTTAGTCCGGTGAAATTGTAACTCGATTTTTTCATTAGATTGTCAATATTACGACAATCACTGTTTTTGTATACTTGAATGATTACCAAAAAAAAAAAAAAAAGGAAACTTATAAACAAGAATAAAAAGATTATCAATCCTTTCAATTTTGGATTCTTTTTAGACTTTTGAATGCGGTTATTATCTTTAATCAATTTTAGTTCAGTATATTTAGTTTCTAATTTTATTTGTTTGAATTTAAATAGACAAGTACAAACACCGATATTTATCAACAAAGAGTGCACGAAATATATTTATCAATATTTTTTTCTCATTTGTGAGATGTTGAAGGAAGGAATATATTGAAGACATGGATGGAAGTCGATATTGGATCATTTAATATTCACCAAACTAATGATATTTAGGTTCAATGAAGAAGGAGGAGGAGAAGGGGAGTGGTCTTCTAGCACATTAAACTAAGGGTATTTAAGTCAATATATAAATTAATAAGGGCATTTTAGAGAATCAAAAGTTTTTCTAGGATTGAGACTTTTATAAGTAGTGTAGATGTATCAACCCATACCCATTACTACTAAATGGATTTGGGCGGGTAAATGAGTTTGGGCTAATTTTGCCACCCCTAAGCCATACGTTATATTCCTAGGTGACTTCTCATTATTCTAGATGTCTCTTCTTATACTTTCATGAACCATATTAATTTCCTAAATACTATGTATCTACTAAATATACTAATTATGAATTACTATTTCCAACAACCCCCCTTAATTCATAATTTGTCAAATTCTTCAATCTTACATCTTAATTATTTCTCCCAAGCTGAGCAAGCTTCATCTTCAATTCATTAATCTCTTCAACTCTTCAAGTGCCTCTTCATGAAGTTGATTTAGACATTCGTACTTATACCCCAAATATTTCAGCTCATCATAGTTGATATCGTGAACCCTAACATTATAAGCATTCTTCAGAAATTTGATTACTTCAAAAACAACTTCCTGTTCAGCTTATTTTTCCTTCTTAGCACTTTTCCCAAAGAATTTACGCAAGTGGTCTTCTAGCATAATTTTAACTCGTGCTTGAAAAATATGAGCATGGTTCAGTCCTTGCTTCTTACAAATAAAAATTAATGGTGGCAAATCTAGCTTCTCTAACTAGAATATCTTCCAAAACTGTTGTAAATGGAATTGAGACTTGAATTCTGTTGTCTTCCATGTGTATCTGCAATATATGAATTTAGTCAACAAATATTTTTTTTCACTTCCTTATTTTTTTTTTTTTTTTTTTAACGCTAGGGATTTTAATCCCTTTCACAATAGGTATCATGACCCTGTCCACCATTTTCATTATTAGGGTGTGCGCACAACCCATTCATTAAATTTTTGTCTACAACCCTTTTCATCTTGCGTTGCTTCTCTCTTCACCGTAGCTTTCATCTTGATACTCTACTAGGCCAACTCATTGGGGCCTCTTCAGTGCACTTAACTCATCAATTTCAAAGAAGGAAATGTTGACTTTGAACACTTTAGTATTTCACAACAACCATATGCCAGCACTCAGCAAATATGACTTTTTCACAATCATAGAAGCCCACTACGAATCTCTTTTAACTGAAGCTCTAAAAATCTTTGGACCTTAGCTCTGATAATCTCCTTCCCACCTGGCTCTGATACCACTCTATTGGAAATAATTAAGTTTGCTCTGATACAAACTTGTTGGGGATGCAGCGAAAACATACAATATCACTCTATTGGAAATGTGGTGGGCTTACTCACTCATACACGAGTATACATATTTCTATAGAGCATATAGATATGTACGCTTTAAAGGCTATACAGAGCTCCTACACAAATACATAAGACACTCTCAAACTTCCTTGTCTCTCTTAGACCTTTCTCTTTTGGCCTCACTTACATGTGTGGGGTAACTTCCTTTATATACACTCATACATCATATTCCTATGTGACTTCTCATTATTTTAGATGACTTTTTTTATACTTACATGAACCACATTAAATTCTAATACATGAACTATATTAATTTCCTAAATACTCTAATTATGAATTATTATTTCTAACAAATCTCTCATTTCTGCTAGATGTACTGTAACATAGGTAGCTGCTTGTCTGGTATAACGGTATTAGCCAAGATTGAAGTTGCACAGTAGCATTAGGAATGGTGGGCTCATCAATAGGCCCAACACATGACCCGGCCAGACTTTTGAAGATTGAAAACTTAGGCCTCATGTGCCTTTCAGTTATTTTATCTCGTCATTATTATTATTAACAACAATTCAATTCAATCTTCCTTTCTATCCTCTCTTTTTTCTTTTTTCTTTCTTTTCTTTTTTTCTTCTCGGTGTGTTTAACCAACTTGGAACAAGTATTTTGAGAAACCGATAGTTAGATTAGATATTCCACTTATACATATTGTGCATACCAAAAATCACATTGATCCAATGGTCGGTTTTTCATAGTTTTGAGAAAAATTGTAAAACATAGTGAAAAATTGTGATAGACAGCAACAATTTTTCACAAATTTTCATTATGTTATACAATTTTTCTCAAAACTATGAAAAACCGACCGTTGGATCTGAAAATTACTTAATCCCTAGATCTAGATTGATTGATCGATTAGGCCAACTAAGCTAATCATAGAAGCATGACCATTACATAAATGAAATGTACTAAAAACAGTGATTTAGAACTAATCACAAACACCTTAATTGGAAGATAATCACAAGACAATAAGATTATCAAGATGGATCTATGATTAACGTAGATATCATTCCATCATATATTCTTGATAATTTATATATGTATACTGAAAACATAATAAAAAAATCAATCATGGAAGACAAAATTTTACGTGGAAACCCTTTCGGAAAAAAAAAAAAAAAAACCATTGGAGAATTACAGCAATCCACTATAAAAAAAAAAAATTCTGAGATTATACCATACACATACTCACACCAATCCCACGCCTAATGTACTAAGATCTCTTTCTCCATTAGTCCTTCTTCTTCATAGTTTGCTCAGCAACCAACTATTTGGTCTTCACTCTTGATTCCTCATCCCCGTTGGATCAATATGATTTTTTGCATACATGATTTTTATAAGCGGAACAGCTAATCCAACAGTTGATTTCTCAAAATATTTGTCTCAAGTTGAACATATTATACATGCGAGGGTAAAAAAAGAAAAAAAAAAGAGATTGAATGAAATTTTCCTATTATTAATTATTGAAAAAAATATTCGAGATTCAGGATTCCATGCAGACACATGGAATGGGTACATGGAATCTTTTGTAAATTGCAATGCACTTTTTCATTTGGTCTGTGAGGACAGCTGTAGAAGGATCTCAGGCTATATAAAGTCATAAACCTCACACTCCTGGTTAAAAAAACTCAAAATTAAAGCCCCTAACTCGTAAAAGCTGGGTGGAGAAACCAATAGGCATTAGGGTAAAATGCATTGATCTCCCCCAAGATTTGGTGTAATTACATGACCTCTCCTAAATTTTGAAAAATTACAGCGATCCCTTGAGATTTATATTTATTTGCACACACCTCTCTTCCGTTATATTTTCCCTCAAAGGTATATAAAATGACTAAAATACCCTTATTTCTTTGCAAATGTAAATTGTATTGACTTCCCCTAAGATTTGGCAAAATTATAAAAATCTCTCTATTTAACAAGCTTACTTTGAAGGATCATATCTCTCACATATGAACTCCGATTTAAATAATTCAAATTGCTATAGAAAGCTCTCATGACATATTTTCGATTACAACTTGAATTACTTTATTTGGATTTAAAATAACTATGTTATAGGCCTTCAAATTTGGGGAAAAACATCAAAAATTTCCAAGTCAGTTTTATGTAGAAAAATATAAATTTTTTTCGTCTACTTTGAAGGCTTGTAACTTTTTTCTTTCAAAACCAAATCAATTGATTCAATCAAATTTCTCTTAAAACTATTACATGATATCTTTTCACATGAATTTGAATCACTTAAATTAAAATTTTTATGTAAGAGATATGACCGTTCAAAGTAGGCTCATTAAGCTGAAAAATGTTACAAAATTTGGTGAATTGGATATTTTGAGTCTTTTTTTTTTTTTTTTTTTTGAAAATTTGAGGGAGATATTGTACACCACCCTACGAGTACCAAAATAGAATGTATGAACTTTCCATAATAATTTGAATCATTCAATTTGGCTTTGAAGTGAAAAAATCGCCGATCTCCAAAATTTGAATATTTTATTTTATTTTATTACCAATTATGATTTATAGAGAAGAGATTTTATTTTTGTAACTCCTTAAAAAGTCACAATTTGACCGATGTTGTGTGTACATTATATTTTCATTGGAAGCACAACAATTTTAAATAAAATTTTTGAAAAATGATCTCTAAAGAGCCAATTATAGAATAGATTTTGAAAAACTGATCGTTGAATTAGATTAACTTCTTATTAATTTCATGCTCCTCATATATGCGGGAGTCTATTACAAGTGTCTTTTACTTAATTTAATGAGGATAGCATCGAATTTTTACACCATTTATTTGTTGGTAGTCAAAATTATAAATTTAATTGAATTTGAGGTTAATTTCGTCATTTTCACGTATCCAACAACAATAAGGACAAAATAGGCATTTTCAAAAAATTAAAAGATAATGTTAGCAGTTTCCAGAAGGGAAGTGTTTGCACATAATCAAAAACCTTAAGGGATAGTTGGCATTTTTCAAATCCTATGAGAGGTCTTTGTACTTATGTCAAACCTGAAGGGAGGTCATTGCCCATAACAATAAGAGCAAAGTTGGCATTTCTAGAAACTTAGCTGCTGTTGTCAGCAATTTCCTTTGATTTTTTATGGAAAATGTAACGGAAGGAAAGTGTTTGCACATAAACATAAACTTAGCTCATGGGGGTCATTGAAATTTTCAAAACTTAGGGATCTTGTTTGCACATAAACATAAACTTAGCTCATGGGGGTCATTGAAATTCTCAAAACTTAGGGAAGATCCCTGCTATTATATCAAACCTCAAGGGAGGTCAGTGCATTTTATCCTAAGCACTATTGCAAAAATTTGCATTAACCATGCAATTGAGTTCATTATTAAGGGCCCGTTTGGTATTACTTCATCTAAATTCATTTTACTTTTGGAGTTCAAAATTTCACCTAATTTAAAAAAATTGGTTTCTACAAAAAGAAAAAAAGAAAAGAAAAGAAAAGAAATTGGTAATCTAAAGATATTAAGTCCATTAGCTTTTGTCGCTATCACTTCTAGTTCACTATCACTTCTAGTATAAAAATTTTGATACGTAAATAGATATATAATTCCTCAAAAATAATTTTGGACAAATCTAATTAATATAAAATGGTCATAAATCTATTAGACTATTAGACAAATGCTAGCCCGTGTAAATACAAATGGGCCGGGTCTGCCTTAGGGATCCCGGTCCCACTGAAGTAGATGGCCTTATCCGCAATAGCAAGAAAATTAAATTCTCTACTGTTAAGATCTCTTTTCGCTGTAGAGAGGCGAATAGTGTAGCTGATAGTCTTGCTAATTTCGCAGATATATATATATGAATTGTTCTTAAGAAAGTATTAACTGGATCAAATTTTTTAAACCAGTGTTATGTCAGAATCACATTATCTTAATTTTTATGTATTTTTGAAATACATACACAAAAATCAAGACTGTATTATTCTGATAGATCATTTGATTTAAAAATTTTGGTCTAATCCATCTAGCATTATACTCATTCTTATGAGTAATGATCACAAGTCACAAGTCACAAGTCACAGCTGCTAATCCATGAGAAGTATTTTCAACCATCAAAAGCTGCTATTGGTAAATAAATTAAACCACACATATACTCCGTATATATCTAAGTTTGTTGATTATGCAATAATTGGAGTCTCCATTGATACTTCTTATCGCCTGTCGCATTAGACAAGGACCAACCAAATGATGAATGATGTTTAAGAGTGAATTTTCTCAATTTTCTCAACCCTACTCTTATTTTTTCAAAATCTATCTTTTGTAGAATTGATCATATATTTTTCTTGTTTCTCCCCTTAGATGTGTGGCCGCATATGCATTGAAAAGGAAAAAGCTTGGTTTGTTTCCAGTTTCTATTGAGTTTAACCAAGTTTCCCATGAATCATTAATATTTAATAAATGTAAAACAAGATGTAGCAAACAATTCCTGTAATATCATATGGTCAAATTCAGAATACAACAAATTGCATCCATGAAAAAGGCAGATGATTTAATAGGTAGAAAAATAAAATGAAACGAAACGCATAGAAACCTCACCACCTTCTACTTCTTCTTCAATGGCGATTGATTATGTTTTCCTCCTCCCCATTGACGTAGGATTCCCGTCAAAAAATTCGTCAATCAACGTCTCGATATCCTCTGGTTGGTACTTTATGTACTTCTCCGTTTGTCTTCCGTGATCCAAGTACTGACCAAATCTCCCAAGGAACGACCGGTACGCCGGAATCACGACGGAAGATATCGAAACTCGAAGCTCCGACTGGAGCTGCTCGTCGCTCACCACCCACGTGCTCTGCGTTTTGTGTATCTCATCAAATGTAGTGTTAAAGGACTTGAATCTCTCTTTTAACACTGGCTTTTGCACCTTCCCGTGCACCTGCAACCCTTCATGGCTTAAACAACCCAGCATCCTACTCCATGTTTCTCTCTGATAACTCTTATGGTACTGCCTCAGATCCGACGAACGCTTTCTACTCCACGTGTCTCCCATCAATTCGTGGATCTCTGTGGACCCTTTGATCTTCTGTAAAATATATCTGCCGTTGTTCATCAAGAATATGTAGCGCAAGGAAGGATCCTTGTAGAGCTTCGATTTTGCATCAAGATTCAAGTCTAGAAGATCCATAATTGTCATTAGCTGTACTGAAAATGGTGACGGATTAGCCGTCTGATTATAACTGTTGTTTTGGTTTGATCTGTTGACTCGTTCCGCATCCGACTCGGCTGACTCGTCGGATCGCTCTTTTTTCTGGTGGTGCTGTTGAAAGACCTGTAATAAGGTGTCTTTGTACTCACACGCGTATTTTAGATAATTCATGGTGTATCGCGTCAGTGGGTGAACTGCGCCACTAGGAACCGGAGTTTTCCCCGTGTCACTCTTGATTGAATTCTCGAGATCGCAGAATATACAGATGGCGGCTTCACCGAGCCGGCTCGCGGCGGCAGAAGTTTCCGATTTCAGCTCGTGTACGCCCTCGTCAACGGACATGCCGTCGATGGCGAGAATCAGCTCACGAAGAGTTTCGTACATATCGAGTAATTTGAACAACTTCTCGCCGGATCTCTTCGTCATCGCGATGGCTACAGCGAAATTGAGAAGCTGTATGACTACGGCACGTGCGAGATTGCTGAATAGGCTACGTGCGATTGATTCGTAATCGGAAAACACCGTGTCGCAGAACTTCCGTTCGCCGGGGAAGAGAACGGTGGCGCACTGCTTGACGACGTTGATCCACGTGGCGATCTCTCCTTCCAGAGTTTCCCATTGCATCCTCTGTACATCGTCGATGCTGATACTTTCGAGCCCTAGCTTCTTTAACGCCTCTTTAAACGAACTTCGCCTCGCGATGCTGTACACCTGGCAACACTCGGTCTCGTAGCCGGCCGAAATCATCACCGTCGCGATTCTGTTCATTTTAGACGTTACTTCCGGCGGATAAGCCGGAAAATCCTCATCTCCTTTCGATTCTGTCTGCGGAAAGACGCAACGATCTGTCTCGTGGTTATCGGACTTGAACGACGAATATTGCCTCGTATTCAGTGCTTTCTGATCCGTATTAGAGCTTCTAGAATCTTCTAGGAGCGTTCGAAACTCTTCTTCCAAGAGCAACATTGCTCTTTGTAGAACAGTGCCGGTTCGATTGAACGCCGACGTGGATGGAAATTCACCGAGCGCATTTGTCAATTTGGAGAGACGACACACAGCTTGAACAAAATCCGAACTCTTCTCAAGATTCTCAACAAGCTTCGCCTCAGATTCATCGGAATCAATATCATCGATCATGGATTCCACCAATTTTGAGAATATCTCGACGGAATCCGGCACCTCCGGTGGATTCGATTTCTCATTTTTAACGTCACAGAGTGTGTTGATGAAGCGATCAATCTCTTCAGAAACATGAGGGAGGCTAATATCGTGATCGGAGGAAAAAGACTTGTCAACCTTTTCTCTCTCTTCATTTTCGCCGGTACGATGTTCGTCTTCGGATTTCGAATCAACGGTTACTAAGTCCGACTCGTTTGAACCTGCTATGCGATTCCAGCAGGCAAAACTGCCGATCTTTTCAGGAGGTGGATTGGTCTCCATTGAAGTGTAATAATTATGCTCAGAAATCGTAAAACAGTGTTTTTCTTTTGAAGGAGATGGAAGAAGATGGAGTTGGAGAATTGATGGAATAGACGTGAAGAATCAAATCAAAGCGTAAATAATGTAAAGATAATGTGTATATTATTCTATGTAATTTGTTTGTTTGGTAGGGAAGAAAATGGTCGGTGTCTCATGTCAGGGAGGGAAAACTGAAGTATTGGATGTATGGACTTGGTTTTTCTTTTGGTGAGTTTTCGTGACCGTTAATTTTCGGGGAGGTTGCAGTTGGGTCATTGACCGTTGACCCTTTGAGAATGTAGTTTATGCTCGCCACGACTTTTCGTTTCCCCTTTTCGTGCCTTGCTGTTCCCGGGTGCTTCATTTTTATAAATAACGGATATACGCATTGTTATTAAACCCGGACCGGACCGGCCGGTTCAATTGAGAACCGGTCCCCTCTCCGGCTGGTTCAACCCCCAAAAACCTATTTTTCAATTAAATCGTTCAACCCGCCGATTCAACCGATCAAAAAACCGGTCAACCCGGGTTTTTTTTTTTAAATAATAATTTTTTTAATTTTTTTTAAGGTGCTAAAATGACTAAAATAGTCCCAATATTTGCAATGACTGCACATAAATTCAAATATATGAATTGATTGTACAGACATTTAAAAAAAATTATATTTTGAATCATTTATAACTTTTATTCTAATAAATAATTAAATAAATACATAAATAATATATTTATGGCGTCACGGTTCAACCCGGCGGTTCAACCGGTTGACCCTTAATCCGGTAACTTTTCCAGTTCGATGAATGGTCCGGTTTTTAAAACAATGAATATACATGTTATTTATTTATTTATTTTTATTTGAGATAATTAAAGTTTGATGCCCGTAGGCCATAACTGTCACCTATTTATATTTGCACCCATGTAATTTTAATTTTAACATATTGTCCCTTATAGTAATTTTCTTATCAAGGCTTCCTTATATACGGATTTGACTTTTTAGTTTGTCTTTCAAAATATTCATCCTACATTGACTAAAAAGTCATGTCCTCATTGTATTTTTCACCCCCTTATCAATTAGTCATTTAATTATAATTGAGAAATGATATAATACTAGTGGTGGCAAAATTAGCCCAAATCCATTTATCCGCCCAAACCCATTTAGTAGTAATGGGTATGGGTTAGTACATTTTAATAAATGAATCATAATTGGGCCACTCAATTAAACTCATTTATAATTGGGTTGGATATGGGTAACCCATGGGTACCCAACTAATTAAACCTATTTATATGATTTTTGTTTTCAGGTTTAGGACATACATGCATTTAACTAGTACCATGTCTTGACCCATTTAGATCCATGCCCATATATCGTGGGTTGACCTGACCCACCAACCCATATATCATGGGTCGATTTTTTTTTTTTTTAACGCATATACACGCTAACAAAAAAATTTAAAATAAAATAAAATTGCCGTATTTAACAACAAAATTTAACATGTCATATTTATCTTCTATATACAAATCTCGTTCGAGATCTCTTTTCATGTGTCGACCTGACCCACCAACCCATATATAATAGGTCGACCCATTTAAAAAAAAAAAAAAAAAAAAACGCTAACAAAATAAAATATAATTGGTGCATTTAACAATAAAATTTAACATGTCATATTTAAATTTTCAACAAAAACTGCGTTCTTACAGTTATTCAAAATGTCACAATTTTGCAGTCTGTTTTTTCAAAAACCAACCGTTGGATCATCCTGATTTTTGGCAGCATGACATTCATAAGATGAGTATTTTATCCAATGGTAGATTTTTTAAAATATATTTTGCAACTATCCCTATAGAAGCGCAGAATGTCAAAATATATAGAACTGAAGGTTTTTTGACATAAGGAAACATAATTCTCTTTTTGGCCAAATGTTACTTATTTTCACAATGACATTTTTAAAAAACCAATAGTCGGATCACTGTGAGTTTTTGCAGGCATGACATACATGTTAAATTTTGTTGTTAAATGCGGCAATTTTATTTTATTTTGTTGGCGAGTACATGCGGAAAAAAAAAAAAAAAAAAGGTCGACCCCATGATGTATGGGTTGGTGAGTCAGCTCGACACATGAAGAAAGAGAGATCTCGAACAAGAGTTGTATATATATGACATGTTAAATTTTGTTGTTAAATGCAGCAATTTTATTTTATTTAAGTAGTTTTTTTGTCGGCGTGTATAAAAAAAGTAAAAAATAAAAAAGGTCGACCCATGATATATGGGTTGGTGGGTCGGATCACGTTGACCCATGATATATCGGCATGGGTCATAAATGTGTAATGGTTATTTTATGACCCAACCCATACCCGCCCATACCCCCACCTATTTCCCACCCATATGTAATACTAGTTATATTTATATTCAGTATTTATCTTAAATTGTTAATGAATTAATAAGTATACTAATGAACTTTCATTATTTTTTCTCCATATATTTTAATTTTTATTAATTATTTTTATCATAAAATAAATAGAATTCATAGTAAATAAAATATTGTGAGAAAAAAATCATGAAATTTAATTCATATGCTCGTAAATACATATATTAGCAATTTAGGATAAATATTGCATGCAAAAATAATAAATCTAACACCAAAGAATTAAATGGCTAACTAATAGAAGTGTGAGAAGTGCCATAAATCAAAACTATATGGGTTCAATGTGTCCAAAGTAAAATTATGAAAATACAAAATGTAAATCGATGATAGTTAAATAGATCAAACTGTAATATTTTTTTTTTCCTCGAGATTATGTGTCATTTGTGCGAATCATATTATCACATCAGGCCTATATATCAGACCGTCGCATTTGGTGTTTTGTGTGGGTCCATAAATACTTATTTTTTGAAATAGAATGAAGCCTAAGGCCCAGACCACCAGTAGAATTGGAATTGTGATGATGAATGAATGTGGTTTGGGCCACCCCATGCACACCCTCCAACTTGTTATTAATGTTAATGAGTTTATTTAGAAAATCCGATGTAAAAATCACAAATGTGGTACTTTAAAAAATTATCAGAAACACAAAAAAGAAAGAAAAACAAAATAAAAAACTAAAATTCCAGTGTGATTTCATAAGGGGGAAACTTTGATTGGGCTGGGCCATGTTTTTGAACCCAATAAGTACCTGGCATGTGCTAGGTCTAGAAAGTTTTTCACACACTTTCAAGTTTCAAGGCATGTAAAAGAACTAAAGATAGCAATTCTCCAAAATTCAAACCCAACCTTGAGTTTATGTTAAGGCTGTTATTTTATTTTATTAACATCAAATTTGAACCACATTGTCTACTTTGTAGTGCTTGCAAGTTATCATTAGATGTTAGCTTTGAACCCTTTTTTTTTTTTTTTTTTTTTTTAAATCAGAATGTCAGAATGCTAGTGTGAAACCAATATATTAACATGGCACTCTAGCTTCTTGGTCATTAATGCTTTGGGGATCTTTAAATTAGCAACCTTTCTAAATTAGAGTCTATGAATACCTTACTTGATATCGATAACGGCTAAGATCTTCTGTTGTTAAAAAATTTACGACTGTTGCTAAATATGCTGATATTTTTATTATTTCTATACTATTGTCTAACATGACAACTAGTGTGATAATAAATACCATACCAACACAAATAAGTATAATAGTTTATAGTACTTCTAGAAAATTTGTATCTTGTATTCTAAATTCTCTCCTATGCGCATTTCATATAAGATAAATGAGGTTCAAAATTAACCCCAAGGGGTAGCTCAGTGGGTAAGGGACCACGCTTCATGAAGCGGAAGTCCTGAGTTCGACTAGTGCTAAACTCTTAGGATCACTGAAGGCTTATCCAATCATTAATTTTAGAATTTCGGAATTAATCGAGGTGCGCGTAAGGTGGCGGGACACTGATTATTATAAAAAAAAAATTCAAAGTGTGGATGCACTTCCCCAATTATGTCAAAATGAATACATATCAAGAACAAAAAGTTTGAAAAGTTCCCTTTGTAGTGTCACATTTTTTATCCTACATGGTCCACTGACTCCTTGAAAATTGTGCTACCCTACCCTAAAATCTAACTTCCCTTTGGAATTTAATGAAGCTCTCTCTCTCTGCTTTTTGCATTTGGAGCTAGCTAGAGTCGCCAATCTCTATGATTGGAGTCAAGGAATGAGGAAGCACGAACAACATGGACCTAATGTCCACCGTCCCTAGTGGGCCTATCAATCACCAATGGTTGATTGGCTAGAGCAAGTCAGCAAGCACCTTTTACAGAGTGATTATTTATAGTCATTCAACTACTTTGTAAACCACAAATTCTTCTATAAACTCTTCATTTTTCTAGCTACCTATGATGCTGATGCTAATATATGGTGTACCTAATGCTAAGTGACATGATGCAGAATTGGTCATTTTTGCATCAAGTGAACTCAGTAGGGCCAATTACAAAAAATATTTTAAAAAACTAATCATTGGATTATATTTTCCTCTTATGAATATTACATTTGTTAAAAAAATCACGATGATTCAAACACAGTTTTTGAAAAAACCAATAGTAGAAAAATGGTAACATTTTGAATAACAAAACAGTCGGAGTATTTCATTGTAATATTTTTTTTAAAAAAAAAATGGACTGTTGATCAAATTGTGATTTTTGACAGATATGACCTTCATAGAAAGAGTATCTAATCAAACAGTCAATTTTTCAAAATATGTTAATGTTATGGAAATTATTTGATTGCATCGAGTAGACCTTATATTAGCATCTCCGATCCGACTAAAATCACATTATTGTTAGGAAACAATTTGATTGTTTTTTAAAATTAAACTTTATGTTCCAAAAAAATAGAATGGGAGGGCCTAGATGATGAAGCTATGTGTGAAATGATTTCAAGTCAAAATTCCAGAACATCATAATTTTTCTAGTTTGAAAACGTGATGACACGCCGTTGTGGAGTGAGTGGTTGCCGCCGTTGAATGGGTGGTGACTGTGTGATGATGTCACACGAGGCGCCATCACCGTTATTCTTCACTTTCTTGGAATTTCTTTGGCTTTTCTCTTCACCGGCCGTGTCGGTGGCAACTGGCCAAGTAGCCGTGTTTTTTTAAATCGTAGAATTCTAGTCCTTTATGAGTTTCAGTTTTATTATATCTAATATCATGAAATAAAATTATAAAAATTGAAAGAATGAAAATTATCAGCGTGTGTCGTAAATTTGGGACGTATAGCATTGTTCTAAAATTCAACAAAACAATTCATATCTCGATTAATTTTATTATTTGATTTCAATGATTTTTGGTTCAAAAACATCAATATATATTTGTCAATACTAAGAGGAATTTTAAGGCAAGTGTAGATTTCTATAATTTGATAAAAAAAAAAAAATGAATTTATTCTATGCCAATAGAGTTTCCACCACCAACAAATCTAGACCGTCCATAACCAATATGAAACTAACTTGTATGAATGGTGTAGATTCTCCCAAATCATTGACATATGATATTTCTTGAATGTGTTGCTACTTTTGAAAGATACATAATGGAATATATAACATATTAAGTTAATTAAATGATTTTTAATTATTAATTTGCTACTCTTTAAGCATTTTCAATAAAATTAAATTTCTGATGAGTTGATTAAATGAAGTATTTTTATTTTCCGATAGTTCATATGCATGATGTACACATGGACTGGGGCATTTTGGCATTGTGCTGGTCTAGCCAGCAGAAGAATCTGCCTATAATTGTCACAAACAAAGACTAAAGGACAACATTTCCCTGAAATTGGATGGACACTTGGCTACATTACCCACCATTAATCTTGTCAAATTTGGCTTTATCACCTTTTTCTGGTACTCAAAACTAACCTAACCCAATTCTATAAATTAGAATTCCACCCCACCAGGCCACCATCCCTTTTGCACTGTTAAGATTAAATGAATTAATATCTTGAGGGGAAGAAGCTACCTACCACTGCATCAAAGACCACTAATTTTTCTACTTTCACTATTTCCATAAGTTAAATTATTTAAATTGACAAATTTATGGTGGATGAGACTGCCCATCACATAATAGGAGCAAAAAGAAGAAAAGGAACTTTCAGCAAAATAATTGTACTTTCAGCAGGACAGGTCAAATTCAATTATATGAAAATGCATTAATATTTATTTATTAGTATTATAAAGGTTTTTGATTTGAGTAGATTTCTACCCAAGTAGAGGATCCAGACTCTGAGTTTTAGGATTCAAAATTTGACCCAATTTAATAAGCAATGGATTACGTGAGATTTATAAATTTATTTTATCACTTAGAAAAAGAAAATTGTGTGATGACTGTCGTGCATTCACACCACACGCACACGCAGTTCCTTAATTTCTCTTGACTTGACTTCCGTGTTATACGCACAGCATACACCATCTTACGTCTAAAAATAGCTGTTAATTCTTGGAAATAGTAAAAGCTTTAGCTGTGTGGGACTCATGAAACTACCACCTATTAATTCGTGATAAGTATGTAGCCGCGTACGCGCATACCTAGTTTTGAAACTTTGGACATGCCACCTATGTATGTCGATCTTAATTGAATTGTGGAGTAAATTGTTTTTGTTGTTCAACTCTCCAACTCTTTTCACCTTTGCCTTCAAATATAGGGGTGAATACTTTTTGTATGATGAGGCATTCTTATGAAAGTCTAGTTGGCAAAATTTATGGATGGCAACCTAACTAATAATAATCACTTTTGAAGAAATTGGCAAAAATAAATGAGACTTACTAGATGCAAAATGCTAAATCATTTCAATTATATATATATATACGAAATCGATTCAATAAGGTCGTCATTATGCTTCTTATTGCCAGCTCATTTTTACTGAAAGATGTACTTTAAAAAACCGACTGTTGGATTAGATAATCTTCATATGTATATCATATCTGCAAAAAATTACAATTATTCAACGGTTGGTTTTTAAAATACAAACATTTAAACAATTTTGCATGCATCCAACGGTAAATACTGTCAAAGTGTTTCACGGACTGGATTTTGAAAACCGATTTGTCAAATCTCTGTAATTTTAGGCGAGTAATGCTAGATGAACTAAATCTTGGACCAAAATTTTCAAACCAAATTATGTGTTAGAATAACACAATATCGATTATTGTGCATTTAAAAAATGCATAGAAGTAGAAGATATCTTACAGACACATCATTTGGTTTAAAAAATTTGGTACACTTAGGTACCGTTTGGTTGCCCGTAATGGAATGTAATGTAATGTGATTACGGGTGAATCACATTACGGGGGAATGAGAATGTGTAATGTGATTACTCTCCACATGTTTGGATATGTTGGGAATATAAAATCATATACTCACACAATTACAGGGCGAGTGTTTGGATAGGTATGTAATGTAATTCTCAATTCTTAACATTTGACCATAATACCCCCATCATGGATTTGTTTTTCAAAATATCACAATTTATTTAAAAATAATTTTTTCAAAAATCAACCGTCGGATCACTGTGATTTTTTACAGGCATGACTTAGAGAGGATGAACATCTAATCCAACGGTCAATTTTGTGAAATTAAATATCCAAGTCAGTTGATCAAAATTAATTTTTGACAAAAAAAAATAAAAAAAAAAATGATGGTGAAGTATATATAACCCACCTGGTCACCCACCGCCTCAAGTCCTTCAACCAATTGATCAAAAAAATTATCAAATCAATCTATATATATATATATAACCCACCGATTGATCAAACACGATCTTCTTCTTTCTGTTGCTCCTTTTTTTTTTCTTCTCCTCCTCTGTCGCCTCTGTGCACTCTCTCTTCTTTCTTTTTCTTCCTCTTCCTTCTTTCTTCTTCTTCATCTTCTTCTTTCTTTTTTTTTTTTTTTTTTTTTTTTTTCCTCTGCCGCAGCCCCCCCCCTGGGCACGCTTTGTTTCTTCCTCTTCCTGTTTTTTTTTTCTTCTCCTCCTCTGCCGCAGACCGCCTCTGCAAACATGCCATGGCCGGAATCTTCGGGGGCTTCTGGTGGCTCATCGTCGGGTCCGATTACAGTCGGCAGATGAGGGGCACGCTCGCCATTTTCGATTTTCATTAAACCCATTACCCGGAATCACTTCAGCAATACCTCGTTTTGATCCGCATTTCAATTACAGTGCATTGGGTATTCGAATTACAGGGCATATTTCCACATTACAGGGCAATAGGGATGGCCAAACAGGATTCTATCCTATAATGTAATAGGATTACACAATACAAGCCTGATTACAGGCAACCAAACGGGCCCTTAGTATTTTTCGTTTTTGGCAAACATATCATTCATATGATCATTGTCTAATCAAACCGTCGATTTTTCGAAATAGTTATCCTACAACTCCTAGAAGGAGTGAGCTAACGATAAGTTAGGTAAAAACGTCCTTACATGATTAAAATTCTACATGTATATATATACATAAATTTATACGGTGCTATTATAAGGTGCAATTTAGGAAAAGTTGCATAAGCCAACTGCTTAGGGCAAATTGTAAAATAAATTTTTAAAAACAAATTATTGGATTTTTAAATGCAGTTTTTAATAATATTTGAAATAGTTTAATAATTTTTAGATAATTTGATCTACATTTAATTATTACTTATCTCATGCATGTCAAATTTCATATTAATAAAGTACCAACAGTCATTGACAAAAGATGTAGTATTTTTTTTTTTTTGTTTTTTCACCACAAAAGTTGGAGTAAATTACTTGTGTATTTAGTGGAAGCTAGCCTAATGCAAGTGTATGTAAAGTCCAAACAAGTACATTTAGATAGATAGGGTAAGTGGGGACCCATGAGGTGGTAGATTCATCATTTATTAATGACGTGGCATGATTGTATTGGGAAAGTGATTGACCAGTCTAGTTGAGACTATAATGATGTGTCAAAATCAAGAGAACTTAATCAGGATGCTAAATTCCCGTGAGTATATTACGGAACACAGTAACAGACCATCGTGCCGGATACGGTGGGCGGAGTAACCGGGTAATACTTGTACCCGACCCACTTTCTATCTCATCAAAATCTCCGCTTCCATAAGTTCCGCCACTCTCGCCAATTGACACGTTTCTGTCATCACCGGCTACTTACCGGTCACCTGTACACTCTTTTTTTTTTATTACATTTATTGCTGCGTTAATGCTTAATATATTTCGTAGAAAATAAAAATTAATATTTTTTGGTCAAAAGAGAGAGAATGTGATATATATATATAGATAGAGCAGTGCAAGTGTAATAAAGCCGAAACCGAAGACAAAGCCGGCCCTCTCAGCTCTGTTTCACTGCTAATTTCTCTCTGACTCTCACCCAAAGCAACACCAAAAGCCTTTTTCTCTCTTTCTATCTCTCATCGTTGTTGTTGTTGTTTGGAAAGTTGCGGTTTTCTCTGTCTGTCTTTATCGTCGTCTTTTACTAATCTCTTCGCCTTCAGCCTGATCGAGAGAGAGAGAAAGAGAGAGGCATAAAATTGGTATGCATCTTTGATGGGATTATCGCATAGTTAAGATTAGAATATGAAGCGTTGATTGATTTCTGAGGCGTCTGGGATTTTGAAGAAGAGGATTTTGAAAGATTGGGATTGGAGGAGAGGACAGATATGGGTTGTTTTCCGTGTTTTGATTCGAGGGAAGAGGAGAAGCTGAATCCTGAGAAAGGGGAAGATGATCGAAAGGAAGGTCATCCAGCGGTCCCCCCTAATATCGCCAGATTATCTTCTGGTTAGTTTTTTTATTTTATTTTATGCTTGATCTGATCTGGGTATTTCTGATTTATTAATGTTTGTGGAACATAGGATGGTGCTAGTTTTGTTTATCCAATTTTTTGAATTCTTTTGGTTGTTTCGATTAGATATTTCAGCATTTGATTTTGTGCAGTTCTATCTAGAACTTACCAAAATTTTGATACAGTTTATAGAGGATAATTCTTTCATTTGAAGAAATGAGATCTCATGATGAATTTGATTGCTCAAGTGGATCTGATTAGTAATTATTTGAATTTAGAATTTTTGCATATTCGAAAAATTGAGAGACTACTGTAAGAGTTCACATGTTGCTTCAGTTAGAGGTACTCTAGCTCAATTGGGTATATTTACCGTCCACAAAATATTATTATCCAAGTAGGGATCCTAAATAATTGATAAATATGGCTTGCATCGGATTGGAATTGTAGCTCAATGGGGGTTTTCGTTAGTTTTGTTAATCTTACTGAATCTGAATTCTTAGATTCTTGATCTCGGCGTGTTAGGTAGGGAATAGCTAGATTTGACATTTAGCGGTACTCATGGATCTGCCCTTGTTTGTTTAATGGAATTTTGCAGGAGCAGACAGGCTCAAATCAAGAAGCAACGTAGGGTCGAGAAGGGAGCCAGTCGGCCCTAAGGACGTACCTGATGCTAATATTGCTGCCCAAATATTCACTTTTCGTGAGCTTGCTGCTGCAACAAAGAATTTCAGGCCAGAGTCTTTCTTAGGGGAAGGAGGATTTGGACGTGTGTACAAAGGGCGGCTTGAGAGCACGGGTCAGGTAAAATCTCCTATTGTTTCTTGATTCCTAGTTATTGATCACAATTTGATTTTTGAAATCCCGTGAGAGAAAATGTCAGAAAATATTAGTTGTGTAAGCAAATAATTTTTCCAAAAATGTTTGTTGATTCATCACACTATACCAAATTTGATCAATTGGACCATCAATATTTATACGAAATTTCTCTTCCCTATGGTCATGTTTCTTTGAGAACACACAAATTAAAGCAACCAAAATATTAATGACATAATCAAGTTCTTTGGTGGAAGAAACTATCCATCATTTCCTCAGTGACTTCATCAAGTTTTCAAATAAAGGATAAATTTACTTTTGTCAACCTAAAGTTCTAACTTCTCACAGCCAGGGCTTATGGTATGCCTTTCAAGTAAATCAGTTATGTCCTGTTATTTCCATAATTAGTTTTCCTTCGCTTACCAATCATTACCATCATAAATGTATATAAGTTCTCAAAATCCATCTCTTATTCATATATTTTTGTTCCTCTTAGACAAAATTTATGCTTAAAAGTTCTATAACACACATATATTGATGTTGAATTGAGAATTTATTTATTTATTTATTTTTTTGAAAATCTTAGAAATAAACAATAGTGAAGTATTTAGATGTTGTAAATAAAATGCATACATAACAAGTATGTGAATAGGTGATGTCAATGTCTAGGTGACAAAAAAATGTATTGCTGGGTAGCATATAAGAGACATCCACTGGTATAATACTATTCCTAGTTTTTGCATTAATTCAAACATTTGATTATTACAAAATGTTCAAAGTACAATCCATTTACCCTAGAGAACTATGCTACAATGTAACAACCAATCCATAGGCTTAATACCATGTCGTATGCCTTGGGCTACAATGCAGCCACCAATCTATAGGTTTAACACCATGTAGATTGCCTTGGGGCTACAATGCAAAGTGCAAACTGCTTAAACACATACGTATGTTGTTGAAAACTATGTTTTTCTAAGTGTCTAGTATTTTAAGAATGTAGGAGAACAAAGATAAAAGTTCTAAGCATGATAGATAATAGAAAATGCATAAACAGACTCAAATGTGCTTACATCTGAGCAAGGCTGAGGGCAGAGATTTTCTTGATATTTTGGAGAGGTCATGTGAATGACTCATTTTCTAGGAACCAGTGGGTAAGGTTCCTATTAATGGTATTGTCAATATTTTTGTGGAAATATCTATTCTTGATATTTTCCTACCATGGCACATTTTATTTTAAATCTGCAATATAGATATCTTGTAGTCTAGAGGGTTGATAAGACAATATTTCATAAAATTAAGGGTAATTTAACGTCTATTGACATGTCTCAATGTGTCATATCTTGCACCATATATCAGTGTATCAAGCGAAATTTTGTTCCTTGAATGGTATAAGTTCACCTTAGTTTTTGACCCGGTGGCCCTTGGTTGAGGAATTATAATTATAATCATGTTCTGATATCAAGGTCTTGCTTCTATCATTTTGCACCTTCTAGTTGCTTTTGGAGATCTCTATTTTGTTGTAACTGTAGGAATAGGAACATGATCTTTTATGGATTGGAGAGTACTGAACATGCTTGATATTTTGTTTTAATTTCTCTTAAACTCTGAGATTGTGTTGATAAAGGTGGTGGTTGTATTTTTTGCAGGCTGTCGCTGTTAAACAATTGGATAGAAATGGTCTTCAGGGTAACAGGGAATTTCTTGTGGAGGTTCTCATGCTCAGCCTTCTGCATCACCCTAACCTGGTGAATCTAATTGGCTACTGTGCTGATGGGGATCAGCGGCTTCTTGTCTATGAATTCATGGCCTTGGGATCATTGGAAGATCACCTTCACGGTACCCTTTTGTCGTACATATTCTTCTGTTTTTGTGATGCAGAATATTTGTCTCGCCTCACTGTGCATTCTGTGAAGTACAATCAGTCACTGTGGAGTTACTTTAGGCTTCGATGAGGTTCAATTATATTCTAGTCATGCATTTTACAGAAGTGGACATGTGATGATGACGTCCAAATGTCCAATGCATGATATCGATTAGTCAGGTTAATTTTAGTCAATTAATAGAGTATTGTCAACAATAGGGCAAGCTTTGAGTTATGTGGCATGACATTGAGCTACTAAAAATACGTTCTTTAGCCAACAAGGGATAGTGGGAAGACTAGGAAGTCAATGTCAGTGATTAGATCTCCAAAAGCCTATAAGTAGTCCAAGTTACTTGAGGCAAGCCGATGTCAATGAGAAGAGGTGACTTAGAGCTTGTTGGAGGTTTATAAGGGGTTCATGGCTGACTGACAGGGTTTTGACTGGGTTGACAAGTGCTCATGCAGTCATGTTGTAACTGAAGCATGATTTTTACTAATAGGATTCATGTTGCCAAAATCAAATAGTTGGCATAAGAAACTGCTAATATGTAGAACAGTTTCTTTTATTCTCCCCCCATTTTATCACAGGTAAATTTATCTTGTGAGTGTTGTTTTTCTGTTCATTGAAACAAGTGGTAGTCTGGTTGATTGACCACTTGATGCATGTTTTCCTTTTTCGTTATGCTTTGTTTCTTGCTGTCTAATTAACACTTTATGAATATTTCTTTAAACTTGATAATGTTCCAATGAAACTTTATTCAAAAGTTATCCATATAAAAATTTTAATGATGTTCTTTATCGTTCAAATTTGTTGTCAAATTGCTGCTTAGCCCTCTTTTTCCTTCTTTTTCTTCTGGAACTTTTTAAATGAGGCGGTGATGATAATTTTTCAGAATGAATTCAGGCAGTGAAAGCAACACCCGTTCCATGGCAGTGTAAGTTTTAGTGTCTATGAGAGAGTTTTTTTTTTTTCCTTCTCTTTTACAGGAAATGGTTGTTGCAGCCATGGTGGTCATCCTTTTCTGGTCTGATCAAAGGCGAATCTGAACATCTCTCTCTCTCTCTCTCTCTCTCTCACACA
This sequence comes from Hamamelis virginiana, assembly GCA_017140935.1. Lineage (NCBI taxonomy): Eukaryota > Viridiplantae > Streptophyta > Magnoliopsida > Saxifragales > Hamamelidaceae > Hamamelis > Hamamelis virginiana. Next base: position 315,759 of record JAESVK010001108.1, read on the forward strand.
CACACACACACACACACACACACACACACATTAATTGTTGCTTAGTTTCGGCTGAACCCTTGTAGTTTCTCACATTTGTGGCAATCGATCCTGTTAAATGACTGGAACATTTCAGTTATGGTCATTTTTACTCTTCCAAATGTATTTGGTCCCTTTTGTGGTGAAATTCAATCAAACCTAGATCTAGTTGTCTTTTAAGAATTCCTTTTTAGTATTTGCCAAATCGTCTGCTACGTGTATAAATTCTCCTTGTGCGGATACCTCGGGCGTTCAATGTGTGCTCATTTTCTGCTGTTGACTTCCCTATTTTCATGTTCTTTTTCCAAATCAATGGGATTTTGCTTTTATACTTCCTTCGCTGGCATTTACTTTTCAGTTTTCAGATACATAGTTTTGCTAGGTGTGGTTCTGTTGTCTTATTATGTACTTCACTTTTTTAGCATAAACACCTCATGTGAATTCTGAAATATTCTGAGTTTGGTTAGTACTGGAAGATGGACTTAGAATTTGGTTAGCAGGGTCTAAGTTTTATTGTAAATGATTTCATGTACTGAAGGATCATTTGTCCTAGCTTGGAACTATTTCTCGAGGTTGACTTCATTAGCTATTTGTTAATTATATAGTACTAGCTTATATTTAGTGATAAATTGAAGATTAACTATTAATGTAACAAGGAGGGTATAGGTCTCTGACATGAATTCGGGTGATCAACATTGCAAGCAGAAAACAAAATGAACTATTTATGGCACGTTTAGCATTTGTACATCACTCACATTACTGAACGCATGTTATCTGTTCACAATCATATTAACCACTCATGCAACTGTTAATTTTAAGATTTCTGACCCGTAATTTATGATCTTTGTGCAGATCTTCCTCTTGATAAGGAACCATTAGATTGGAACACAAGAATGAAGATAGCAGCCGGTGCAGCCAAAGGTTTGGAATACCTGCATGACAAAGCAAACCCTCCAGTTATTTATAGGGACTTCAAGTCATCCAACATATTACTCGATGAAGGATTTCATCCAAAGCTTTCTGATTTTGGGCTTGCAAAGCTTGGTCCTGTCGGAGACAAGTCACATGTTTCCACCAGGGTTATGGGCACTTATGGTTATTGTGCTCCTGAGTATGCCATGACTGGACAGTTGACTGTGAAGTCTGATGTCTATAGTTTTGGGGTAGTCTTCTTAGAGCTGATCACTGGACGTAAAGCTATTGACAGCACCCGACCTCATGGAGAACAGAACCTTGTCACATGGGTAATGACTTAATTTTCTAATATTGCCATTACCTAAACTTATCTTTCGAAATTGTAGGTGGTGCCGGTCCGGGATAGTGTATGCACTTTTAGTCTACATGCAATAATTGAGTGCTGGTGATTTACATATTTGCAGGCACGCCCCTTGTTCAATGACCGTCGGAAATTTGCTAAATTGGCAGACCCACGGCTGCAGGGTCGGTATCCAATGCGGGGTCTCTACCAGGCTCTTGCTGTGGCATCCATGTGTATCCAAGAACAGGCTGCCACTCGTCCTCTCATTGGGGATGTGGTCACTGCCCTCTCTTATTTGGCAAACCAGGCATATGACCCTAATACAGCCACTGGGCACATCCATAGAAGTTCTGGTGATAGGGATGACAGAAGAAACAGGGATGAGAGAGGTGGAAGGATATCAAAGAATGAGGATGGGGGAGGAGGATCTGGACGCAGATGGGACTTGGAAGGGTCTGAGAGAGATGACTCTCCGAGAGAAACTGCAAAGATGTTAAACAGGGATTTGGATAGAGAGCGAGCCGTTGCGGAGGCCAAAATGTGGGGGGAGAATTGGCGAGAAAAAAGACGACAAAATGCACAAGGCAGTTTTGATGGCACCAATGGTTAACATCCCCCAATGTACAGTGCGGGGCTCCATCTTCCTCCATGGCTCTGCTATACTGCTTTCATACCAGAGTGGAGAACAAAGAGACATTGGAACTGTACTTTTTATGACAGACCCTTTCAAACTGCTCACCTAAGCCCTCTTCCTCTTTCTAAGCGAGAGAGTTGGGGCTCACAGTAAGGGATCTGTGTCAACTTTTTTCTTTCTTTTTTTCTTTTCTTTTCTTTTTTCTTTTTTTTTTTTTTTTTAGATTTTTAAGAAGAAGAGGAAAAGAATAAGGGAGGAGAGAGTGTATATTATCTGTGTTAGAAGAATGAATGAAAGCAGAAGAAATCGGACGTATTTAAAAATTTTGAGAGTAAAAAGCGTCTTGGTCATGTTGTACTTCTTGCTCTTTATAGGTTTCTTCTACACAAGCTGTACTGTTTTCTGTAGTCTTCTTCAGCAACATTTTATTGACTAATTGATGTTTTTTTACTTTGTTAAATGCACTTGTTTTCTTCATTGTCATGTGTTTAGAACTCACTCTTTAGCCACTGACTTGCCCACACAACGATTTGTACAAAATATATAAAATCATCCCAATGGCTATTGTTCAAATAAGCACCTTGTGCCCCAAATAGAAGCTCATCCCTCTCAGGATAATGACTTTTATCTCTATATATATATATATATATATATATATATATATATATATAGAAGTTACAAGGGACGACATCAAATCCGTGATCTACCCTACTTCTGATTCATTTTTTCATCATCCCTCACTGCTTGCACGGGGCTTGATAATGACATTTTTAATACTAGTGCGATATCTGTCAAATTTTCTCTTCCCCTAACAGTATAACCAATACTGTAGTATATATATGCATAGAGAGGTGCTATGATCAGGTGTACCTGATACATCTTGCATCAAGTGTCATCTTGTAAAGTCAATTGCACTTTAAATTTTGGAAAATTGACCGTTGGATTAGATACCCCTATAATGTATGTCATGCCTGTCAAAAATTATAGTAATCCAACGGTTGGTTTCTGAGAAAACTGACTACTAAAAAATGATAACATTTTAAAGAACCAAAAAGTCATAGTTTTTCAAAGTTACATTTTTCAAAAACCAACCGTTGGATTATTGTGATTTTTGGCGGACGTGACATACATTATAGTAGTATCTAATCCAACGGTCAGTTTTTCAAAATTTTTACTGCAAATGGCTCTACAAGAGAGCGCCTGATTCTAGAAGTATCGGGTGCACTTGATATTAGAAGTTATATATATATATATATACATACACACACAAAAATACAGAGTGGCACACCAAAAACCAAGGCAGGGTATACAAGGATGATTTCCTGCCCAGCTCAATGTCAAGAATGACAGATTTGGACTGCTTTCAAGCACGGAGAACTCATAAAATGGTGCGAACCAGCCTGGTTATGTTTTTGAATTTCAGTCCATTTACACCTTTGGAAAAAAACCTACGCGATGAACTGCTTGGCCCACGCGTATGGCTTTATGTATCCAAACATGACTCCAAATGCTAAAGCCATTTTCAGGATCTCGGCCATTCATGCATGCAAGGGCAGAATCAGAATTTTGGTTCTGGAGTGCCAAAATTTGTTTTCTTTCTTTTTGTCTACTCTTCCAAGAAAATTATTAAACAGTGTAGGAGTGAAGGCAGGCTGTTTGAGAGCAAGCATATGTTATGTCACCCCAGCTAATGATTGTTGTAGATACCGTCCGGTTCCCACTGTTCTGCGCCGGTCTTGAGCTAAAGCCATTAAAGCAATAGTTTTAGGCTCTCAATTTCTTGCAAAAAAAATAGGGCTCCAAAATTTGAATGTTCTTGCAAAAAAATATAGCTTTAGGCCCCAATTTCTTGCAATAAAATAGGGCCATATTAACGTATAATCCCTGTAGTATGAATTTTTTTCTTTGTATTTTACTTTTATGGCTATGTTGGTTTCCAAAAAATTAATAGAAATAAATTACTTCAAAATTCTAAATTTTTGAAAAAAAATTTCATGGCAGTGTTAAACGATAATGACAATTATGGCCCCATTTTATGCCCTTTCTTAGGGCCCCAGATTCTCAGGGCCGGCCCTAACTGTTCATCTTAAAACCGTATTAGGTGATATCCAATCTCTTACTGCTATCTAATTTTTATAAAAAGTGGCTTATACTTGGTTTGAAGGAAAAAAGAAAACTCTGAATTTATAGCTCATATTCTTCGTAAAGACTAAACCGAGTTTCGAGAAAAAAAAGAAAAAGAAAAAGACTTATCACACAGTGGTCAACTAATAAAAATTAAATCCATCTTTAAGTTGCCAAGCTTTTATGTTTGGTAGACAGCTGCATACATTCAATGATGTGATTGCCTCGAACCATAGAACGCACACATTGTTGTATATTTGTATATTGGAAAATTCTACTTTTATCATAATCTTTTTCGCATTAGGCATTTCCGTTCTATTTGTTAACATGATGTTGGACCACATTAAATACTTTTAATGGTATGTTTTTACTGTCTTTTATTTTCATTATTCTGAAGTGTATTTTTATTTTTACTATTTTTTATTTTTACTGTTCTCAAGTGTATTTTTATTGTCCTCGTATTTTTACTATCATGAAGTGTATTTTTACTATCCTTGTATCTTTAGTGTTTTGGGTGTATTTTCACTGTCGGGTGTATCTTCAGTTCTTCACTATCATGGGTGTATTTTCACTGTCTATTTTTAGAATTTTACTTTTTTGTTTTGTTTTGTTTTGTTTTTTTGTTTTTTTTTTTTTAATGTTTTTATTTTAGGTTTTCTTTGATTTTTTTTTGGTTTTTTTTTTATTTTTTTTAAATTTTTTTTGTTTTTTTTTTTTTTCATTTTTTTTTTTTTTTTTTTTGTATTTTTCATGTGGGTTTTTTTTCTGGGTTTTTACTTTTTTTTTTTTATAAAAAAAAGGAAAATGCTATTTTTACCATAAAAATAGTATTCTTCTTTTCTGCCTTTCTCTCCTCATCATCATCATCTTCTTCTTTTTTACTGTCAATGAAAAAAAAAAAAAAAACAAAATAAAAAAAAAAAAAAAAAAAAAAAAAACCACAGTAAAAATCCAAAAAAGACAGTGAAAATAAAAAAAGACAGTAAAAACCCAAAAAGAACTTCCTTCTTCTTATTTACTGCCAGCCAAAAAATAAAAAAAAAAGATAGTGAAAATAAAATTAGAATGAGTGATTGCCCGTGACGACTCCCAATACAGTGAAAATACACCAAGGTTGACAGTCAAAATTGCTTGTGTAGATGTTCACTCAAGAAATCTTCAAGATGGCAACTGCACACGTATGACTCGTAGTGGGGGGCGTGTCAGAAAGGTTGACCTTATACCGTTTCATGATATATGATTGGTTCGAAGTTAATCGAGCCATGATATTATAATCAGGTAATTGTAGGAATTCGGCTTTACCTTAATGAAGATGACTTTTAATTAATCATACAAGACAAAATAATTCAAATAACTAGAAATGTAACAAGAAAAGATAATATGTAAAATGATTCGAAGAAACCACATTAATTATATTATTACCTTCATTTCTGGTACAGCAATTATACAACTTCTGTTAAAGTCCTTTGATGCAGTGGATTCTATGTTAGAGAATCAGATAGAAAAAGATAGCGAGAAGAGGGAGAGAGATCTTATATATGAAAAGGATAGAGGGATAAGGGAGAGAGATCTTAGACCTATAGAGTATGGGATGGGGAGAGAAATCCTAAGTTAAGTGATACATTGAGATAAGAAGTTAAAGATAAATTTAAAGACGTGAGTCTTGTGTGGTTGTGGAACTCTTTGCATGTAGGATTCTTCATCTATTTATAGACTAGCTTACAAGGTAACTAGTTGCCTTCAATCCATGTCAAATGAGGATTTGACATGTGTCATAAGCTTTTGCATTATGTTTGGAATCTGTATGTAATGTCGTGGTGAAACCTTGCTGCAATATGATTGGTTTGAAAGAATTCTAACTGTCCGTCTTCAACCCAACTGTAGTATGACACCTGTCCAATAAAACTGCCAATCCAGCATATAAATATAAATAATTAGTTATTCCTAATATGAATTTCAAATTCGTTAACTGGTTGTTGATTTAAAATAATCACACCACTAATTTGGCAGTTATTAACAGTTATCTCAGCATATTAATCCAGTATTACGCACCCCATTCATCCACAATACGTGGTATTTTCTTATTGGCTCAAAGGATCGAACTTATTCTTTGTAAAACATTTGTTACGTGTCGAGATTTTACTGGGTTGTTATTTTTTAATGGTAAACAGTAGTATATCCAAGTTATATTGCCACATCAAACGGGAATTGAAAAAACGGAAATTGGTACCGGACCTGTAGCAATGCTCTTGTATATATGCTCATGTGTGTAGGTTGTATTGTTACAGAGAGACTCTTTGATAATTAATCGAGTAAGTGACAGAATTAACAGGCATCTCTATAGATCTATAAATAGAGGCTTTCCTTATAGAATTAATCAATCTCTCTTTTCTACACATTTCAGTTTTAGAGTTTCATAGAGAAATTCTGTGCGAATCTCCAAAATTGCTATTTGTAAATTTTCCGAGTTTGTTCTATCTACAACCCTTTAGCAAACTCGATCTGAGAGGGCCTCACAGTCATCAATTAGTTTTGTTTTTTTTTTCGGTTTTCAGAATTAATTATTACAACAAACAATAGACACTAATTTAACTTCTCACCTAATCTTTTAATTACCAACTTCTTAACCAGACATGGATTCAATACAAATAGGCAGAGCAGGTACTGAAGCAGTTGTGCTATTTTATTCTACTTAGGTTTCAGTTTTATATATTTTGGCATTTTGCGCTTCTGTAAGATCACTTTCAGTACATGTTTTAAAAAATCGACCGCTAAATAAAATATCCATCTTATGAATATCATACTTGCAAAAAATCACGATGATCTAACGGTCGGTTTTTTGCAGGCATGACATTCATAAGATGAATATTTTATCTATCGGTCAATTTTTTAAAATATATTCAGCAACTAACAAAAATGCAGAATGCCAAAATATATTAAAATGAAGATTTGTTAGTATAAGGACCCTTACATATATGTGATTGTGGAGCATGGATATAAAGGAGTGGAGAGCGGATATCATTATAGTAGTATCTAATCCAACGGTTTTAAGAACAAAAAAGTAAGTTTTTCAAAGTTACATTTTTCAAAAACCAACCATTGGATTACTGTCATATTTGGCGGACGTGACATCGATTATAGTAGTATCTAATCCAACGGTAAGTTTTTCAAAATTTTTACTGCAAGTGGCTCTACAAGAGGGCGCCTAATTCTAGAAGTACCAGGTGCACTTGATATTAGAAGTTCTCTCTCTCTATATATATATATACACTCACACAAATACAGAGTGGCACACCAAAAACCAAGACAGGGTATACAAGGATGATTTCCTGCCCAGCTCAATGTCAAGAATGACAGATTTGGACTGCTTTCAAGCACGGAGAACTCATAAAATGGTGCGAACCAACCTGGTTATGTTTTTGAATTCCAGTCCATTTACACCTTTGGAAAAAACCTACGCGATGAACTGCTTGGCCCACGCGTATGGCTTTATGTATCCAAACATGACTCCAAATGCTAAAGCCATTTTCAGGATCTCGGCCATTCATGCATGCAGGGGCAGAATCAGAATTTTGGTTCTGGAGTGCCAAAATTTGTTTTCTTTCTTTTTGTCTACTCTTCCAAGAAAATTATTAAACAGTAGGAGTGAAGGCAGGCTGTTTGAGAGCAAGCATATGTTATGGCACCCCAGCTAATGATCGTTGTAGATACCGTCCAGTTCCCACTGTTCAGGGCCGGTCTTGAGCTAAAGCCATTAAAGCAATAGTTTTAGGCTCCCAATTTCTTGCAAAAAAAAATAGGGCCCCAAAATTTGAATGTTCTTGCAAAAAAATATAACTTTAGGCCCCCAATTTCTTGCAATAAAATAGGGCCATATTAACGTATAATCCATATAGTATGAATTTTTTTTCTTTGTATTTTACTTTTATGACTATGTTTGGTTTCCAAAAAATTAATAGAAATAAATTACTTCAAAATTCTAAATTTTTGAAAAAAAGTTCATGGTGGTGTTAAAAAATATTGACAATTATGGTCCCATTTTATGCCCTTTCTTAGGGCCCCCAGATTCTCAGAGCCGGCCCTAATTGTTCCTCTTAAAATCGTATTAGGTCATATCTAATCTCTTACTGCTATCTAACTTTTATATAAAGTGGCTTATACTTGGTTTGAAGGAAAAAAGAAAACTCTGAATTTATAGCTCATATTCTTCATGAAGACTAAACCGAGTTTCGAGAAAAAAAAGAAAAAGAAAAAGACTTATCACACAGTGGTCAAATAATAAAAATTAAATCCATCTTTAAGTTGCCAAGCTTTTATGTTTGGTAGACAGCTGCATACATTCAATGATGAGATTGCCTGGAACCCTAGAACGCACACATTGTTGTATATTTATATATAGGAAAATTCTACTTTTATCGTAATTTTTTTCGTATTAGACCTTCCCGTCCTATTTGTTTACATGATGTGGGATGTTCTTGGACCACATTAACTATCTTTATCGGTGTATTTTTACTGTCTTTTATTTTCACTATTCTGAATTGTATTTTTATTTTTACTGTCTTTTATTTTTACTGTCCTGAAGTGTATTTTTATTGTCCTCGTATTTTTACTATCCTGAAGTGTATTTTCACTGTCCTTGTATCTTTAGTGTCTTGGGTGTATTTTCACTATCAGGTATATCTTCATTATCATGGGTGTATTTTCACTGTCTATTTTTAAGTTTTTACTGTTTTTTTTTTCATTGTATTTATTTTAGGTTTTCATTGAGTTTTTTTGGGTTTTCATTTCATTTTTATGCATTTTTTTGTGCTTTATTGTATTTTCACTGGTTTTTTTTTTTTTTTTAAATTTTTACTGTGGGTTTTTTTCTGGGTTTTTACTATATTTTTTTTTATCAACAGGAAAATGCTATTTTTACCATAAAAATAGTATTCTTCTTTTTTGTTTTCCTCCTCCTCCTTTTCTTTACTGTCAATGAAAACCAAAAAAAAAAAGTCATAGTAAAAAAAACCTTCTTCTTTACTGTCAGCCAATGAAAACCAAAAAATGAAAAGAAAAAGAGACTGAGAGTGAAAAAAAAAAAAAAAAAAAAACCACACTAAAAATCCAAAAAAGATAGTAAAAACCCAAAAAGAACTTCTTTCTTCTTATTTATTGATAGCCAATGAAAACCAAAAAAAGAAAAAAAAAACCACAATAATTTTTTTTTAAAAAAAGATAGTGAAAATAAAAATAGACTTAGTCAATGCCCGTGATGACTCCCAATACACTGAATATACGCTAAGGTTGACAGTCAAAATTGCTTGCGTAGATGTTCACTCAAGAAATCTTCAAGGTGGCAACTGCACACGTATGGTTCTTAGTGGGGGACGTGCCAGAAAGTTTGACCTTACACCGTTTCAAGGTATATGATTGGTTCGAAGTTAATCGAACCACAATATTATAATCAGGCAATTGTAAGAATTCAGCTTTGCCTCAATGACGATAAAAATTAATCATACAAGGCAAAATAATTCAAAAAACTTGAAATGTAACAAGAAAAGATAATAAGTAAAATGATTCGAAGAAACCACATTAATTATATTATTACTTCTATTTCTGGTACAACAATTATACAACATCTGTAAAAGTCGTTCGATTGCAAAAAAACTAGTTGCCTTCAATCCGTGTCAAATGTGGATTTGACATGTGTCATATCGTAATTTTACATTCAATGATGAGATTGCCTGGAACCATAGAACGCACACATTGTTGTATATTTGTACATAGGAAAATTCTACTTTTATCGTAATTTTTTTTGTATTAGGCCTTTCTGTCCTATTTGTTAACATGATGTGAGATGTTCTTGGACCACATTAACTATCTTTATCAGAGTGTTTTTACTGTTTTTTATTTTTACTATTCTGAAGTGTATTTTTATTTTTACGGTCTCTTATTTTTACTGTCCTGAAGTGTGTTTTTACTGTCCTTATATTTTTACTATCATGAAGTGTATTTTTCAATGTCCTTGTATCTTTAGTGTCTTGGGTGTATTTTCACTGTCGGGTATATCTTCACTATCATGGGTGTATTTTTACTGTCTACTTTAGGTTTTTATTGTATATATATATTTTTTTCATTGTGTTTATTTTAAGTTTTCATTGAGTTTTTTTGGGTTTTCATTTCATTTTTATAGATTTTTTTTGCTTTATTGAATTTTCACTGTTTTTTTTTTTTTTTGAATTTTTACTGTGGGTTTTTACTATATTTTTTTTATAAAAAAAGAAAAATGCTATTTTTACCATAAAAATAGTATTCTTCTTTTCTGTCTTCCTCCTCCTCCTCCTCCTCATCATCTTCTTCTTTACTGTCAATGAAAAAAAAAAAAAAACCCATGGTAAAAAAAACCTTATTCTTCTTTTTTACTGTCAACCAATGAAAACCAAAAAATGAAAAGAAAAAGAGACTGAGAGTGAAAACAAAAACAAAAAAGACCACAGTAAAAATCCAAAAGAGACAGTGAAAATAAAAAAAGACTGTAAAAACCCAAAAAGAACTTCCATCTTCTTATTTACTGTTAGCCAATGAATACCAAGAACAAAAAAAACCACAATAAAAATTAAAAAAAAAAGATAGTGAAAATAAAAATAGACTGAGTCATTGAATGTGACGATTCCCAATACAGTGAAAATACACCAAGGTTGACAGTCAAAATTGCTTGCGTAGATGTTCACTCAAGAAATTTTCAAGAAGACAACTGCACACGTATGATTCGTAGTGGGGGGCATGCCAGAAATGTTGACCTTACACCGTTTCAAGGTATACGATTGGTTCGAAGTTAATCGAGTCACAATATTATAATTAGGCAATTGTAGGAATTCGGTTTTGCCTCAATATAGAGGACTTTTAATTAATCATATAAGGCAAAATAATTCAAATAACTAGAAATGTAACAAGAAAAGATAATAAGTAAAATGATTTTAAGAAACCACATTAATTATATTATTACCTTCATTTCTGGTACAACAATTATACAACATCTGTTAAAGTCCTTCGATGCAGTGGATTATATGTTAGAGAATCATATAGAAAAAGATAGAGAGAAGAGGGAGAGAGATCTTAGATAAAAAGGATAGAGGTATAAGGGAGAGAGATCATAGACGAATTGAGGGAGAGACCTACAGAGTATGGGATGAGGAGAGAAATCCTAAGTTAAGTGATACATTGAGATAAGAAGATAAAGATAAATTTAAGGGTTATTTGGCCATAAGTCCCATTTTAGATACAAATCATGCTTAAAGTCCTTCTAAATGTTTTTTTAATGCTATAAGTCCTATTTAGAGAAATTTCACAATATAAAGTCCTTAACTTATTATTATTATTATTATTATTTTTTTATGACAAAACTACCTAAACCCCACATTTCTATCTCAAAGTCACCGATAGAAGCCAAAACAGAAGAGGAGATTTCGCCGCTGCAACTCTCAGCGATGCCGCTTCCGATCATAGCCGTCTCTTGTTCGGCGGAAGCCTTGATCATTGTCCTTACTAGATCACGCCAAATCGTCGCCGTCAAGCCAAATCTGTCAATGCAGGATCCTCTTTGTTCCAATGATTCCTCACCTCTTCTCTCTCCCACTTCATTTCTCTCACGTTGATGTTCAAGCTGCGCTTTGAGTCTGCGCTTTGAGCTTGGAGGTTTCGGTGATGGAGACTTGAAGAGAGAGCATGAAGATAAGTTCTGGATTGGGTTTTGTTGTGGTGTTAAGAGAAGCAATTGCGGTGAAGCAGGAATCGGGATACTGAGTCACGCTACATACGGCTTTGATAGACTCGGTCGAGTTGGAAAACTCGAGTTCTTTGGATGATTCGTGTATGTACAGTGAGATGAATGTGGCTCCGATGATCACCGTTAATAAGAAGATGGTAGAGATGGCGATGATGGTGATGAGAGGGGTTTTGGGGCAGAAAGATTGAACTTTTATGCGATCTTCTACTTTGCCATAACCTTTGAAGAAGTTGATAGGATTCATCTCTTCTCCCTCTGTGTTATTTTGTCTGTTCAGAATGTTGTTGAGGGCTTTAATGAAGAAGAATAATGAGGATCGGGCAAATATAATAATATTGATATAATTTGTATTTTTTTTGTGAACTAATTGTTGTTTGGTTGCTAGGAAAATGTAAGGAAAGAGATTTATTTATTTATTTATTTATTTTTGGTTGCCAGAAAAATGTAGGAAAAAAAGGTTTTTTTTTTTTTTTGGTTGGTTCCTGGGAAAATTTTGGAAATTTTTTTTTTTTTTTTTTTCCGGGCATAGTGAAATCCGATTACGGCTTATCGAACTAGAGATTCCGACATAGTGCAACGTATTTCCGGTATAGTGAAATGTTGTTTCCGGGTAGTGAAATGCGTTTTCCGGCATAGTGAAATGCATCTCCGGCATAGTGAAATGCGTTTTCCGGCGTAGTGAAATCCGGGGTCCAGTGTAGTGAAATCCGGGGTTAGGGGGTGGAGGTGACGTTGAAGGTTGTCGGGAAGGGGGGTATTTTTGTCCAATTCATGCCAAAAGGATTTTTGGCATAAAAGATTTTCGGGGAGGACTTTAAGCATGAAAAGCTTCTAAAATAGGACCTTTATTCAATTTCCCCTAAATTTAAAGATGTGAGTCTTGCGTGGTTGTGGAACCCTTTGCATGGAGGATTCTTCATCTATTTATAAACTTGCAAGGTAACTAGTTGCCTTCAATCCGTGTCAAATGAGAATTTGACATATGTCATCAACTTTTGCATTATGTTTGGAATCTGTATGTAATGCCACGGTGAAACCTTACTGCAATATGATTGGTTTGAAAGAATTCTAGCTTATCGTCTTCAACCCAACTGCAATATGACACCTGTCCAATAAAATTGCCAATCCAACATATAAATATAAATAATTAGTTATTCCTAATTTGAATTACAAATTCTTTAACCGCTTGTTGATTTAAAATAATCACACCACTAATTTGGCGGTTATTAGCAGTTATCTCAGCATATTAATCCAGTAATACGCACCCCATTCATCCACAATACATGGTGTTTTCTTATTGGCTCAAAGGATCAAACTTATTCTTTGTAAAACATTTGCTACGTGTCGAGATTTTACTGGACTGTTATTTTTTAATGGTAAACAGTAGCATATCCAAGTTATGTTGCCACATCAAACGGGAATTGAAAAAACGGAAATTGGTACCGGACCTGCAGCAATGCTCTTGTATATATGCTCATGTGTGTAGGTTGTATTGTTACATAGAGACTCTTTGATAATTAATCGACTAAGTGACATAATTAAGAGGCATCTCTATAGATCTATAAATAGAGGCTTTCCTTATAGAATTAATCAATCTCTCTTTTCTACACATTTCAGTTTTAGAGTTTCATAGAGAAATTCTGTGAGAATCTCCAAAATTGCTATTTGTAGATTTTCCGAGTTTGTTGTATCTACAACCCTTTAGCAAACTCGATCTGAGAGGGCCTCACGGTCATCAATTAGTTTTGGTTTTTTTATGGGATTTATACTAATAGGACCTTGATATAAGAGGGGTTTACCCAAAAGTCCACCATATTTTTTAGGTTTTTTAAAATTGACTGATGCATTTATTAAATGACTGTAATGCCCATCAAAGGATTTAGCATTCCAAAGCAAGTATGAAGTATTTTTAGAAACACAATCATGTTTAGCATATTAGCCGCCTAGATTTTTGCTGACACAATTTAATGCTTTATCTCTAACCTGTATTCATTACTCCCATTTTGAAAATACTAGAACATGAGCTTCGAAAGCCTATCACCGTGGTGATCATCCTCTTCGGCATATTGACAAAGAAAAAAGCAGTATCCATAGTAAAATCAAATAAGTAATATTTTTCATGATTTTTTATTTTATTTTTTTTGTTCGAAA
>JAESVK010001108.1:344711-360944 GCA_017140935.1 Hamamelis virginiana
AACGACTGATTTTTCAAAATATCTATCATAATGGTAAGTGGTTCTTAAAATTATTTTAAGGACCAGTCCTTACTTGATCATATATATATATATATATAGCATACTAATAGTTGGATTCTAGTTGAACAAAAATTAACAAAATGATATCCAACTTATATTTGATAATTTGGAATTATTTACTTTGATTAAGAAAAACACTGATAACCATCATGTATGTATGTATATATATATATATATATATATATATATATATATAAGTTTGAAATGGGGGAAGGTGGATCATGTTAAATAGATCACACCATATATTAATTGTAATAAATAATATATTTACACTGTTTTTACCAAAAAATTAAACTATAAATTAATAGAACATATACAAACTTGGACAAAGGCTGAAAACGATATAATATTCTTTGCAAATGACCATTGATTAATAATTAATACCAAGTGAGCTTGAGGTAAGATTAGGTCACTATATAGAGTTTAGAGAAAAAAGAAGAAATTAAATCAAAGAGGAGGATTTGGAACAGAGAATTAACCTATAAAACTAGACATGTACCACTCTAGATCTTAGCCAAAAGATCAACAAGGCAGGATAACAGAGAAGATTATGAGTGTATGATCGACAAGAACAAATTATATATATATATATATATAAGCAAATAATTGCAGCTTTTAGAGCTGCTTCATGGTTTTAATAAACAAGAGAGAGGAGTTATGGAAGTAAAGATAAGTGGGTGATGAATGAATATATACATCCAATTAAATATATACCTAAAACGCCAAATGTAAGATTCAATATTCGGTGGGTGTCTGTAGCCATCGTCGATCTATATATGCAACAAACCGAAACTCTCTCTCTCTCTCTCTCTCTCTCTATATATATATATATATATAGTATTATAAAGAGGAAAAGAGAAGCAGCAGCAGCAGCGAAGGGCCTCAAGTGAAACCCCTGCAGCTAGCTTACCCAATTAACCTCAAAATCTCACGCAGACGAGCCACAGTAATGGTAATAGATTGATGCTTGCTATATATATATATACACACACACCCCTTTGTGGAGTGGGGATGGAGGGGTGAAGAGAATGTGCGGGACGAACTCATTCTGGTTGCATGACAAGTGGAAGGTGAGTAGGTGGCGTGGGATAAAATCATGCAGTCACGCAACGAGTCGTTCCACTCCCACATCCCTCCTTAATCGCGTGTATGTCATACGTACCCATCCAACCGAATGGCCAAAGAGTTGTCTCTAACATCATAATTGTCTTAACTAAATAGTAATTTGGAAAGGAAAGCCCTAAGTGGACCAAATTTTTTAAATCAAGTGATGCCGCAGAAAATTATTTTTTTACTTTTGTTATGCCGCCACATCATTTGGTTTGAAAATTTTGTCTATAATTTGGTCCATCTAGCATTATTCATTTAGAAATAATTATGAAGAGTTAAATATTTTTACTGTATGTCCAAATTAATAAGAAGTAATATAATTAATTTTAGAACCAATGAAAGTTGGTCCGATCACGATGGAATGAGCTATAAATCCAAACATCTCGAGTTCGAAACCAGTCAAACTCTCTTGTCCAGCCACTAATCAGGGCTATCAGCTTGACCGTTATACGATCCTATGGAACTGTGGTTTCGTGTAGGAGGCGGGATTAGTCGGACTTTAACAGCTCGGACATCTCGTTGCTTGGCTAAAAAATATAATATTAAGAATTGTTTGAAAAATATAAAAATAATCAATTGAAAATGACTTTGATTAATTTTTATTTTACTACCACTTAGTATATATATATATTTTTTCTGTAAATCTGTTTACTCTTGTATAAAAATAAATAAATTCAAGGGAATTCTTATCCTTTAGGTTTGTTTGGAAATTTAATAAACTAAATCTGAGTAGTTAGGCACATTCTCGTTTTGCTATTTAATTTTTAAATAAGGTAACTTATATTTGGTTTGAAAAAGAATTAAAACAACTTTTATTAGAATAAAAATCGGAACAAATTTATTTTTAAATGGTCAAAATCTTATTTTTCTCTTTTAATTTAATAAATAATTACGACAACACGCGCCTTTAATAAGCGTGAATGATTTTTTATTAACAGATTTAGAAGAATATTAACTTTACTCGCATACCGCAAAGCTGTCCCTGGTCTAGCCTCATTCACGTGAACCTCGAACCATAACGGAACACGCTTCGCCTCGTCACCTCAAATTGAAAGTTGTCATTATTGCAACAATGCTGCTGCGGCTTTACCAATTTCTCTTTCTTCAGTTGTTCTTTGTTTGCATGTGTACGTTCATGCACGTTTTCGTGTATTAAAAGGGATTGAATCCAACTCTTTTCTCCTCGAAGCTTTGTTTCAGCAGCTTTTCTGGGGAAGCAAGAAGAATTAATGACCAATTAATTAATTACTCCCACCGTCCCATAAAAATAGATCTCTTCCAAAAAATATGCATATTAAAAAAATTCATTAATGCATTGATTTGTGATCTATTTTACTTTTTATTTCCAAAACTACCCTTTTCTATAATTGCATTTGACGAATTCTTGGAAAAATAAAGGGTAATATGAGAAAGTTAAAAGAAATATAATTTGATTTTTCAAAATGGACTATCATTTTAGGACAACCAAAAAAAAAAAAAAAAAGGCGTATCTTTGTAGGACAGAGGGAATAGTAACCATGAAGTTCTTAGTCTTTTTTTTTTTTGGTAAAAATTTCTCCATCTCTCTATTGTTATTATATACTCCATCTGTTCCAATTTATGTGCATATATTGACTAAACACGCAGTTTAAAAAACACATTAATTGCTTTGACTTTATTATATTTTTAAGTTTGTGTTCTAATTTTACTATTTTTAAAGAAAGGGTCGTTCTCTATGTTATTTGATAAAGTAGTATAATGAAAAATTCATTATAATTTTTAATTTGAAAAGTCAAAGTCATCACATATTTTGGAATTAACATCCCAAAATGAAAAGATGATCACATAAATTGGGACAGAGGGAGTATATGGGTAGCAAATGCAACGTACTAACCAGAACTTAAACAGTTATTCTTGCCACATTTCATCATTCATCATCCTTAATAAATAAGGGGGTTTTAATTAAGTGAAATTGGGGGAGTAATTGCCTTTATATTGAAGTAGAGCTTCCTTGTCTGTCTCATGCAAAATCAATTAATAATGCAATTAATAGTGAGACTAAATACCTTTATAATTTATGGTGGTTTAATTAATCTTTTGCATGAGTTCTTAATTTTTAATTTATAGTACATTGGTAATTTTATTTGAGCTAATTAATTGTAGTACTCTATTCTAAGAATATTATTATTGGGAATTCGGTTTTGAAACATAAAGTGTAAGGTACAACACCACACCACACCACACGAGATAGATATACCACACAACCTCAAATGTCTGGATGGGACTCATATATTTGAATCTTAACTATTTTCCTTTTATGTATAAAATGAAGACATGGAATAGATGAGAAGCTTACCAATTCACATAAGCATAATTTATATATATATATATATATATATATATGGAGAGAGAGAGAGAGAGAGAGAGAGAGAGAGAGAGCTAGCCTTATATTCTCTGTGTTCAATTGTAGCTAGGTAAAAGGATGATAATGACTTGGTTATTTTTTCTTTCATTTTTGGGCAATACTATATATATGTGATTGAAATAAGCATTCTATCTATAAATGAAAGTGAGAGGCTGAATTGTGGTTGGTTCATTCTAATGGGAAATGAAAGCTCTTTTCAAAAGGGATCATATCAATCTATGAATTAAGCAACCTTAACATTTCAAAATTGTTGCGGAGAAGACGTCCTACATTAATAGAGTGATCGTATTCTACACCCTTTCTTTTTCTAGGTAAGGCCAGTTGTTATATATTATCATAAATGGCAAAGAGATGGAAAGAAGCAGAAAAGAAGACAATAATGAAGATTTTAAGGAATGTGGAAAGTTTAATTAAGCTAAATAGTACGTGGTGTCCAATTAAGATCGGGCACGTTAAACAATTGGGGAAAATAAAGATGTGGAAATAATTAATTGCTTGTGGTGGAGAGTGGAGACCTTCAATCCGCCCTATTTTATGCAGATATATTGCATTTACATTTCGTACATATCTATATATATACATCATCTTATCGTTAGTTGGAAGAAGCTAAGGGTAGTGTACTATGTAAGAAAGGAATATTTTGATTTAAGGGGTAAAGGATTTTTATTCTGCAACAATTATATGTGTAATGAAAAAGGATATATGTGTACTAAAAATATAGCAAATTATCGTTATGATTTTTTATCAAGATAAATGGCTGAGACAAAAAAAATCATGTCACTGATGTCATGGAGTTATGATTAAGGCCGGGCTTAATTTATATTGAATTAAGTTGAGTTGAGTTTGATATATAAGAATTTTCCATCAATCACAATTTGTTGGAGGAAGAAGAGAGGAATACAATTTTAATTTGTATATATTTCCAAAGTTGGGTGTGGAAATATATGTATCTATATAGAAAAATATTCTTATGAGGGATACCTCATTTTAACTAAAATCAGCTAAGATTCTTCAGTCATTGGATTTGAATCTTTAGATGAATCATGCATTAAGTGAATGAAAATCTAATAACTTATTTTCTTAGCTGATTTTAGTTAAAATGAGGTATAACTTATAAAATCAGGACTCTATATACATATATATAAACTTTTTTTTTTTTTTTAATATATAGAAATCTCCAAAGTGCTCTATTCTGAATTACGGCTGCGTTTGGCAAAGCTTCCACTTCCAGATTTTTGCTTAAAAAAATAAAAAAATGGAAGTTTTGGTAGCAAAGCACGTTTGGTTCGTCAAGTTACTTTTTACTACATGAAAGTAACTACCACAACTTTCAAAATTTGTGAAAGCAAAAAAAAGTTGCTTTCACTACTTTTTTAAGTAGAAAGCGGAAGTTGTTTCACTAGCTGCCAGTCGAGCGCATCAAAATGTCAGTGTTGGAAAGCTGGCTGCAGAACATCTATACCACCTCGAACCAGAACATGCTGGACACTATGTGACTTTGTTTTAAGAACAAATATAACCAACTATGTAGTTTTTATTTATTGCACGTTTGACATATGTATTTTTAATCTTGGGATGGACATTTTTAGTGGATGAATGATTTTTAATGTTTTTATAGCATCTCCTATTTTGTTGTATCCAAACATCAACTTTTGTTTTTTGCTTTTTGAAACAGGTAGCAATTTTGGTTATCCAAATATGCTTTTTGTTTTTTGCTTTTTAAAATAGGTAGTAATTTTGATTATCCAAACGTACTTCTTACTTTCAAAAAATTGATAGTTGAAGCAAAAAGTTGCTTCTACTTCCAAAATTAAAAAACAAAAAAATGGTAGCTTATCCAAACGCCACCTAATTGTGCTAAGGAAAAAAAGAAGAAGAGGAAAATGAGGACCTTCTATAAAGAAAGATTGTGAAAAGCATCCAATATCGATCGTAGGGGAACTCTGGTTTGATTTAGCTATTTAATGGTTCATTAAGGTGGCGTTTGGATAAGCTACCATTTTTTTCTTTTTTAATTGTGGAAGTAGAAGTAATTTTTTGCTTCAACTATTAATTTTTTGGAAGTAAGAAGTATGTTTGGATAACCAAAATTGCTACCTGTTTTAAAAAGCAAAAAACAAAAAAGCATGTTTTGAATACAACAAAATAGGAGAAGCTATAAATACATTAAAAATCATTCATCCACTAAAAAGGTCCAACCAAAAATTAAAAATACATATATGTCAAACATGCAATAAACATGGTTCTATGGTGTAGTGGTTAGCACTCTGGACTTTGAATCCAGCGACCTGGGTTCGACTCCCGGTAGGACCTAATTTATTAAATTTTTTTTAAAAAAATTAATTTCTGTTTGGTATCAGAACTAAGGGACCTGGGTTCGACTCCCGGTAGAACCTAATTTATTATTTAAAAAAAAAAAAAAAATTCCTGTTTGGTATCAGAACTAAGCAATCCAAAAACCCTTTTATCTGCCAATTTTCCTTTCGTTCCTCTAATTTTCTCTCTACTTTCAAGTGCAGGAAAGAAAGAATGGAGAAATACAGAACCCTAGAAATTGTTCAGAAAATTCCGAACATTCCAATATTCCACCTATACCTAAACCGCCCCTCTCAACTTAACGCTCTATCGCGTGAATTTTTCTCCGAATTCCCCAAAGCCCTATCTTCCCTCGATCAAAATCCTAACGTCGCCGTCATCATCCTCTCCGGCACCGGCAACCACTTCTGCTCCGGCATAGATCTCAAAACCCTAAACTCAATCTCATCGGAGACCCAATCCAACGACCGCGGCCGTACCGGAGAACGCCTGCGGCGAGAGATCAAAGGCATGCAGGATTCCATCACCGCTCTCGAACGGTGCCGGAAACCGGTGATCGCTAGTGTCCATGGAGCTTGTATCGGCGGTGGGGTTGATATCGTGACGGCCTGTGACATAAGGTTTTGTACGGAGGACGCGTTTTTCTCTGTGAAGGAGGTTGATTTGGCAATCACCGCTGATCTGGGAACGCTTCAGAGGTTGCCGAGTATTGTCGGGTACGGTAACGCGATGGAGTTGGCGTTGACGGGTCGGATTTTTTCGGGTTCTGAGGCGAAGGCTTTGGGTCTTGTTTCCAGGGTTTTTGATACCAAGAACGCCATGGATGAAGGCGTAAGATTTGTTGCCGAGGGTAAGTTGGTTTTTTTATATTTTTAATCTATTTATTAATTATTACTTCCTCGGTCCCATAAATATAGCCTTTAATATAGCCCACTCTAAATTGGAATTTTAAAAAACGAAAAAACACACATATTAAAAAAATTATTTTAATTCATTGATTTGTCACTTTTTAATATTAGAGTTGTTAGTCAATAAGGTGAATTATCACTACAAACTCGCCAAAGACAATAATTGCAGCAATGACTTCTTAGATGAGAGTTGTGAGTCTTGGCTAACCGGACAAAATCCAGTAGGTTATATAAATGAAAAAGTTCAAAGAAATATAATTTAACTTTTCAAAGTAATATATCATTTTGGGATATCCAAAAAAAGAAAAAGAAAAAAAGAAGGCAAATCGATAGTGATAGATAGTGATAGCTTGTAGATAAAGTTTTGGTAATACATAATTTGACACATAATTTGCAAATCTAGCATGGAAATAAAAAATTACATTGGCCCAACAATTGACCTAAGGAGGAGAAATCTCGAGTTGATTGTTATTAGTATTAGGAATTTAGGGACTAGGTAACTTCTATCGTTTGGCAGAAAATAAATAAATAAATAAACAGTTAATGTGAGTTAATGGTAGAAGCATTCCAATGGTGGAATTTTGAGCTCCATCTATATTAATTTTTTCTAAAATAACTTATAGAGCTCATATGATGATAATCACTTCTAGACGACTTAAGAGGTGATAGGATGACTGACAAAATTTAAACACTAAAGTGAATATGGCAAAACTAAGAGACTCCAAGTTTTGCGACAATCACTTTTAATATGAAAATTTTAAAATATGAGACAATCACTTTTCGTATAAAAAATCTAAGATGTGAATATTTGGTTTGGACTGTATGTCATACCACTATCAGTCTATAATAACTTGCTATTCATCTCAAAATGACTCCATATTGGGTATAATTTGTTTCGATTCAATTTTATTTGGATTAAAATTGAAATGAGGTGTTTACTCGTAAGTCTTATTTATAAGTTTTGTTTACCCAAAAATCCCGCACTCTTTTCACTTTATCGAAAAATCCTTTTTAATAATAAACACAATAGTTTGTTCTTCGATTTTGTAGAAACTGATCATTTTACAGAAACTGATGTATAAATCGGTTTTTTGAAAGTGCTTGAAAAACTGATGCATAGATAATTTTTTTGGACTTTTGGATAAAATAAAACTTAAATTTGGACTTTTGGATAAAGTGAATAGATGATGGGACTTTTGGATAAAAAAGATCTCAAAATAGGACTTTTGGATAATTTTTCCAATTGAAATCATAATAGGTTGGTTCAACTAAACTATGAATCAAAATCCAATTGGGTTGTATTTAAAATCAAATTGAGGTTGCACTACTTCAGTTTGTTTCTCAATTTAATGATGCTACTTAAGGGCTAGTTTGCATTAGCTTTTGCTAAAACTATTTTTGCTAAAACTATTTTTGGAGAACTATTTCTTCACATATTTCTTTGAAATTATGTTCAAAACATATCAAAATTTTCATACGAAAAGTGATTATGTTAAAAGTTGGAGCCTCCTAACTTTTGCCACAATCAATGTTCGTAAGAAAATTTTGTCATGCATCATCCTATCATTCCTCAAATTGTTTAAAAGTGATTATCATTCATTCTCTTAAATCAAGTGAAATTTTAAGCTCCAAAAGTAATTGTAGAAAAAGCTAATGTAAAAGGCCTTTAAATCTACTCATGAACATCATGTACTTTAATGAAAAAATTATAAGTTTTTTTTGACAAATAAAATTGTACAAAGACTGAAAACAAAACATATATCAATAATGTATTTCTTAATAAAATACGTTAATGAAATAACAAAAGAGAAATATTTTAAATAATAAAAACATAATTCATTTTCCTTTATTTCTTTAGTTTTTTGTCCAATGTGTGTTATGGTGTACAGTATGTGGGTATTAAGCTCTTCTACTAATCAAATCATAACACATAACAGGTTTTTAATGTATATAATAATTTTAATAATATATTATAAAGCTCAGCTTCATTCGGTTGGATTCTAAATTCAATTTGATTGAAGCAAGTGGTTAATTAGCCGGAACTAAATTAAACCTAATCAGTTTAGCAAAAAATTAAACAAAAATGAAACCAAACCTCGTTTAAAACCAAATCAAATTGGCCAATTTGACTTGATTTTCGGTCTCGATCGATTCAAGTTGCTCTACTAATGACGACTTCAATTCTTTTAGGTGCCCAAGAACTCCTCCCATGACACTTTAGAGTACATGATGGTTTCTATTAGGGGTGTTCAAAAAACCAATCCTAATTTATATTTTCTGCTGGCAGGAATTGGTGAGAAGTCTCCTCTCGCTGTAACTGGGACAAAAGCAGTATTACAAAGAAGTAGGGACCTAACTTTGGATCAAGGATTGGATTATGTCGCAACTTGGAACTCCGCTATGCTTTTTTCCGATGATCTAACTGAGGCCATTTCCGCACGAACCAATAAGAGGAAACCTGTCTTTGCCAAGCTTTGAATTTTGATGCACGTACTCCTGCACTTCTTTGTTAATTTTCATGATTGAATTGCCATGGATGAGATGGTGTGTAATAATTAATAATACTTGTTGTGCAGAGTAAGTTGGTCTTTTAAATTCTGTTTGTTAGCTTTATGGTTTCCATCCTTATTAGTTGATTTTGATGATAACAATAATTGTATTGTGATTCTATTTGATTTGCATCTTGTGTAAATTGGTATGCATGAACTGTGGTAAAATTCATCATGATGTTTGTATCTTTGTAGCATGGACATATTCTTGCATCATGGATTTGTTTTACCTAAAATATGCATGTGCTTTAAATGATAATCTTTAGTATCTTTATATGCATATTGTTAGGGGAGGAACCACAAATCATTGATTGATTTATTTGTTTTATTGATTGATTTATTTATTCTATATGCAAATTGTGCTCAATGTTTGATGATAACAAACATTGTATTATGTATATTCAATTGTGCATATGAATACTTTGTTATACACTCATGCTTTATTGTCAAATTTTATTGAGTGTTTATTTGGCTAACCATGTTGAATGATTGACATTATCCTATAATTCTTGTATATCCATTTTAGCATATGGATAAGAACATGATTCAAGTTGTCAATGAAGAAAGCACAAGCTATCATTAAAGCTAAGATCAAGTGAACTTGTTGAACATTCATCTTTGAGCATGAAGCAAAATCTACAATATTTTTGAAGTCAAAGATGAAGCCTAGCATAAGCCAAGCACAAGTGTTGAAGATCCTTTATGAAGATCTTGCTTTTATTATTGTGTGAGAGTGCTTAGAATTTATTATGTAAATCTCTTTATATGTTGAACTCTCTTGGCTCAATTGACTATGACTTAAAAACCATAGATTTTAACTTTGGAAAATCACATTTTGGTCAAAAGTTAATTCAAACTTATGATGGGCTATTTAGATTCAAAGACAAAATGTTTTACATTTATGTTTTGGTTTAAACGTCTTGTAAAAACATTTTGAACTTAGCCAAAAATGTCTTTGAATACTTAGTTAACTAGTTTATATGTTGGAAGTTGATTTGGACTCAAGAAATCTCAAAATATTGGCTTTACAACATAGCTAGTCGACTAAACTAGTTAACCTAGTTGACTTAGTGCCCGTTTGGATTGAGAAGTAAAAGCCATTGGATTGAGAAGTAAAAGCCAAAGAAGCTGTTTCTCCATATTAAAAGCTGCTTGTGCACTCGTTTGGCAAAAAAAAAAAAAAAACAGCTTCTAAAATCACCCAAAAGCCAAAGAATCTGCTTTTGTGAGAATCACCAGTTGGGTGATTTTCATTTTTGTGATTCTGCTTTTGATATCAAAAATTTCATAATACTAATATTGCCCTAACAAAAATGACAAACAATTTTATTTCCCTTCATATCCCCCACATAATAACCTAACCCATCCGTTAGTTTTCTCATAAACCAACTGTTGGATCATTTCGATTTTTTGCAGGCATGACAAACATAATACGAACATCTAATCTAACGGTCGATTTTTCAAAATACCTATCCCATCTACCCTATCGAGGAGTGGACCGTTAATTTGAACCTCAAATTATAATTATAAATAAGATTATTTAAATTATTTAAATTATTTATTATTTATATCATTCATACTATTTATTAAATAATATTATTCATATTATTTATCCTTATAAATAAAATTATTTATAATTTTATTGTCAAGGGTAATTGTGTCAATTCATAATTAAAAGCAACTTGTTCATATGATATCCAAACAGGCAGTAAAAGCACTTCTAGTGCCAAAAGCACTTTAAAATACAGTATCCAAATGCAACTGACTTCTGCTTCTACTTCTCTAGATTCTGCTTCTCTTCTACTTCTGCTTCTTTTTCCAAACGGGCCCTAAGTATGATGTCTAAAGCAAGTTATTGAGAATTCTGTTTCTAGTCGACTAACACATGAACTAATCGACTAACACATGAACTAGTCGACTAACCTTTGAGTGCCAGTCGATTAATCGAAGGTCAGTAGCTTAGTTATTGAGAAGCAGCTTGCTAGTCGACTAACCCCTCATTCCTAGTCGACGAATTGATCCCGTAATATTTTTACAAAAGATTTTTAAATGGCCTAGTTGACTAACTCTTTAGTCCTAGTCGACTAACCGTGCCCGGGAAGCTTAAACTATTTGAAAACATGCTTTCTAGTCGACTAACCACCTCCTAGTCGACTAACTATGCCATACTTCTCATAACGGTTCTATTTTTTCCTTTAACGACCATATTCTTTGATGAGCCTATTTATACTCATTGTATGAATCCTGAATCAACTAATGATCATACACAAACTTAGTTTACATCATTTTTGTGTGATATTAGTCAATTGATTCATCATTCTCTCTTGAAGCCAAATCAGTTTATATATTTGAGAGATATTAGTGAGAGCTTATTTGTACATCATCTACTCTTTGAGGAGTTTTCTATTAGTACTCATTCACAAATCTTGTTGTAATTATTGTGAGAAGAGCTGAGTGCTCTTGGTTTAATCTCCACCCGGAAGTAAGATTGGTTGAGCGCTCTTAGTGAGGCTTGAATGAGTGTTCTTTGTGAGCACTTGTGAGTGTTCTTTGTGAGCACTATTGTGTGTTCTTTGTGAGCACTTGTGAAAGTTCTTTGTGAGCTTTGGTGAAAATCTTCCACCCGTGAAAGAAGGCTGTGTAAAGGCTTCTCCACCTTGAAGGAGTAATCCTTAATGGATTGTGGGATCTTTGGGCTGAGTGCTTAAGGCGTGGATGTAGGCGGAGTCCGAACCAAGTTAAATTGCTGTGTTTGATTTCTCTCTCTCTCTCTCATTTCAATTACTTGCTTATATATATTTGTTTCTGCTGTAATTAATTAAATCATAATTTTATTTGGTAATTTTTTTATCAAAGTTTGCCATAAACTCTATTCACCCCCTCTAGGGTTATATATTTGGGATAACACTGTTACCTCCACATATGCAGGAGAGATCAAATTATTAACATCACGATTATGGGTAGCAAATAGGTGGGTATGGGTTGGACCATAAAATGACTATTACCCATTTATGATTCATTTAACTAGTACCATATCTTGACCCATTTAGACCCATGCCCATATATCATGGGTAGGGGTGGCAAAATTAGTCCAAACCTATTTACCTGCCCAAACCCATTTAGTAGTATTGGGTATGGATTAGTACATTTTAATAAATGAGTCATAATTGGGCCACCTAATTAAACCCATTTATAATTGGGTTGGATATGGGTAACCCATGGGTACCCAATTAATTAAATCTATGTATATGATTTTTGTTCTCAGGTTTAGGACATATACTAATTTAACTAGTACCATGTCTTGACCCATTTAGACCTATACCTATATATCATGAGTCAATCCATTTTTTTTTTACACGCATATACATGCCATCAAAAAAACTTAAAATAAAATAAAATTGCCGCATTTAACAACAAAATTTAACATGTCATATTTATCTTCTATATACAAATCTCGTTCGAGATCTCTCTTCATGTGTCGAGTCGACCCACCAACCCATATAAAATGGGTCAACCCCTTTTTTTTTTCAAACACATATACATGCCAATAAAATAAAATTGTTGCATTTAACAACAAAATTTGACATGTCATATATATACAAATCTCGTTCGAGATCTCTCTTCATGAGTCGAGCCGACCCACTAACCCATATATAATGGGTCGACCCGTTAATAATATTATTATTATTATTAAAAAAACACGCATATACACGCTAATTAAATAAAATAAAATTGCCACATTTAACAACAAAATTTAACGTCATATTTAAATTTTCAACAAAAACTGTGTTCTTATAGTTATTCAAAATGTCACAATTTTGCAGTAAGTTTTTTCAAAAACCAATTGTTGGATCATCCTGACTTTTGGTAGGCATGACATTCATAAGATGAGTGATGGGGGAGATTATATTGTACGAAGTCTGAGATACAAAGACTAAAGACCAGTATAAAGACGATAATAACACAGATCAGCTTAAAGACGAGGATCTCAGTTGGAAAGCCAATGGCAAAGTTGGCAATGACCGTTATGCATGAAATTAGCAAATATTAGCTGAGAATTAGCTCAATCGACTATAATCCAGGAGAAGAATAAGCTCTTGCTAGTAATCCACACTCCCTATATAAAGGGAAGACGAGAAATGCAAGAGGTAGGCAATACCAAGTCTTTAACTCTCTAATTTTCTTGTCCAGTAAACATAAATACTGACTTGATCGTCGGAGGGTTATCGCCGGATAAAGTCTGGCCACTCTGATTTTGTCTTTTGTGCAGGCTCGAAATCACGGTGTTCGACGTTCTTTGAACTTTGCATCATCTGCTGGCGCCGTCCGTAGGAAACTTAACGAAAAAGCCTTTTCATTTCCACTCTCTAAAAGAATGCTGATCACCAGATCTCAAGCTATGGCGGAAGGAGAAACATCAACTAGAATCCCAATTGTGAATCAAACGGGAAAAGACGAAATGCGAAATTGATTCTAGGAGTTATCCATGGTGATGGAAAGGGTCATGAAACAAAATGAGTCTGTTTTGGCTCAGAACAAGGAACTCCATTGCCAAATCTTGGGGCAGGTGGCTGCTTAAGATAAAGGTAAAGCTCATGCGGATGACGAAATTCCCCGTGTCACAATGATCGGCCATCCCAATCTGAAATGACGTGGTCGGGGACAACAAGGAAATACGAGGTTCGCGATAAGATCAGAAGTCAGGATAGAAAATGAATGACACTCTAGATCGCGTCATGAACACCGTTCTCGGTCATATCGTGAACATCATTATGGTTCGCGAAGGGAAAGGAGTGCCAAACGAAAATCCCCTTCGCAAAAAGAGAGGAGTGTTGAAGTCTAATCCATAAGGAGTTGATGAGAATCCGAAGAACAAAGAAGTAAACGACCGAAGTCTTCACATTGAACGAAAGAAGTAGACTTGCGAATGAAGGAAATGGATGCTCGGTTGGGAGTATTAATTAAGGCAGTAAAAAAAAGGGGACCAACGGGAGTTTAAGATCTTGTGAAATCAACTGACCCCCATTTATGCAGAAGATATTAGACGAACAACCGCAAAAGAACTTCAAAATGCCGAGCATCGATGCATATAATGGCACTGTAGATCTGACAGATCATTTGGAGGCTTTCAAAGGAGCTATGATCCTGGGAGGGGCATCTGATGCCACAATGTGTAAAGCATTCCCGATCACATTAAAGAAAACAGTAAGAGATTAGTTTAAGAGTTTGAAACCTGTGCCTATTAGCAGCTTTAGGCAGCTCAGCGAGGCGTTCGTAGCTCGATACATCAAGAATAGAAGGAAAAAGAAGACCATCACACATTTCCTCAGTGTTTAAGGCAAGGAAAAGACGAGAGCCAGAAAAAAGTACCTGCAGCGGTTTATAGCAAAGACTCATGAAGTGGACAGCTTTGACAAGAAGACATTTGCATTAGCTAATGGTTTATGGGTAGGTCGGTTATTCTATTATCTGACCAAAAACCCCCCCAACAACTCTAGCAGCCCTACTAACGAGGGCAGAAAAGCATTCAGTAGCAGATGAATTAACGACTGCAAGGAAGGAGGAAGAAAGAGAAGAAAAAAAGAAAAAAGATCGATCGGTAAAAAACCGATAAAAAGGAGCAGCAACCAAAAGTAGAAGAGAAGAAAAATGAAGAGAGGGAATTAGATTTCCTAAACATCGGCGATTCAATGAGTATACGCCTCTCCGAGTACCTATAAACAAAGTTTTCCTTGAGATCAAGAGAAAGGGTTTAGTCTGATGGCCAAAATGGATGACATCCAACCCTGAATACCGAGATAAAAAGAGATATTGCGAATTCCATAAAGATATCAGTCATACAAATGATGAATGTGCAAATCTAAGGAAATGCAGTAGAAGAGCTGATTAGAAAGGGACACTTGAAAGAGTTCATACAAAGCAAAAGAGGACATACTGAGCCTGAGAGAATGAGAGAAGAGCAAAGAAACACAAATCAACCAATGTGGGTTGAGATTAATGTAATTCATGGTGGGCTGATTATCCAAGGAGAAACCAAGTCATCAAGACCGGCACATGCCAGAGAAGTAAGGAGGAGCCCTCTAAGGAAAGTGATGATCGTAGAAAAAGTAATCAAAGACCTAGTCATCAGTTTTTCCAAGAATGATCTGCCAGGACTTCATATGCCACATGACGATGCCTTGCCAATCATCCAGTTTGGAGGGTATTAGTAGACACAGGGAGTTCAGTTGATATTTTGTTTGAGCAAGCGTTTGACAAGATGGGTTTGGATAAATCGATTCTCAAGCAGACTACTGGATCACTCATTGGTTTCACAGGGGCATCGATAGAAGCGTTGGGATGGGTAACTTTACCGGTTACGATTGGAGAACTCCTGGACATAAGCACAGTTTTGGTCAATTTCCTTATCGTTGATTGCTCGATGGCTTACAATGCAATAATTGAAAGAACGACTCTCGGTCAATGAAGGGCAATAGCGTTAACCTACCATTTAGCGCTAAAATTCCCTTTGTCCTCAGGAAACATATGAATAGTTCGGGGAGATCAAGGAGTTGCCCAGCTTGCTATTCTGCGGCTCTGAAAGAGTTATCCAAATCATAGCAACTACAGGGGGGCGATCTTCCACAACCAAAAAAGATAGAATCTCTCGAATCAGAAGTAAAGAAGGAATTTGTGGAAAGAGAGCCCAAAGTAACAGATGGAAAGCCTGCGGAAGAAATTTTGAAAGTACAGATCCATCCCACAATGAAAAAAATAATATCTCAGATCGGGGCAAGTTTGCAAGGAGAACAAAAAGAACAGATAATTGAGTTGCTGAAAGAGAATTGTGACTTATTTGCTTGGTCCCACGATGAAATGCCCAGAATTCCATCGACCATAGCACAAC